>VBRH01000208.1:69765-80941 GCA_014578085.1 Cardamine resedifolia | reverse complement strand
AAAAAAAAAAACACACACAGAAGAAGATAGACTTACAGAGGAATTTCGGATCAAATGTGCACATTGGCGTGGGAATTTTCATCTTCACTATATTCTCTATTATACGGCTTGACGAACAATGGTAGGTTTCTTCTGTATATATTTAAAGACTACATACTGATATATGTGAAAATGTTAAACTAACTTTGACATGTTGAACTACAGGTCTAATGGTCTAATGTCATCCGGATGTTGTTTAGATAGCCAAGAAGATGGATTGACTACGGCTTGTCCATGGGACTTCCGCGTAAAAGGTCAATTTTATCAACAAATCACATTTGCCATAGCCATCGAGAACACAGAACAATTCATATATGACATTGATGCTCTGCTCAAGATCAAACCAAAAGCTCTATGCGGTCTCAACTTCTACAGCGTTGTTTTGATCCGTTATATTCAACCCTCTCTTGCCTTCTTGGGCAATGAATTTACTGGCGTGGAGTTTTGTATTGATTAAATTTTCTTATAATCAAAACTTTTTCAAAAAATGAAAATTTGATCTATTGATGTAATCTAACACATCACGCACGTCCATATAAATAAAAAGGTTTGATCTATTGATATGTACAAAGTTTAGGGAATAAATATACAAATATAGCTTCATTTAGACAATCTTTCGGTATAAAACTCATTCAAAAATGAATTAATTGATAATTACCTTTGATGTAACTAAACTATATAATGTATACAGTTTGGGTCTTAATTTATTTATGAGGAAAAAAACATTACTTAACATTGAAGAAACTATCTCTCGAGCTAAGTACTTTCTATCATCTCTATCAGGAGAAATTAAAACATTCTAATTAGTAAGTATATATAATGCCAACAAAAAATATCTTAAAATATCTTTAGTCATAATTATCTCAAGTTAGGCTCAATGCATATAATATTATGAAGTCTAATTTGACCATGTAAATGTCTACGACTACAGGAGCCATAAATTCAACTGGTGGGAATTATCTCTTAAACGACCAGATCATTTGATCCCACTATTTTTGGCTAAGTCATCTGATCCATCTCTTAATTTGGACTTTGTTTCTTGGATCCTTTGTCATGATAATTTTCCATGATCACTTGAACATCTTCTTTATTACTTTGTCATTTAACTAACCATCCTGACTGAGCTAAGTTTTGTGATCATTTACTCATCATGACTTTTGTGGTCCGCCTTATCATCCCAAAACAAATTGCCCCATTGTCCCTTCCCCGAGATATGGGCGTTACACTTATCATTCTAATTAGTTGATATGAATTGAAATAATAAATTTTTTCTTTCGTTTAACAGGGCACTATACAATGATGAAGTCATTTCTCTTCATCTTATATTTATTTGTGGTTGCCACTGTCGCTATACAACAAGACAGAGATGCAATGTTGGCACTTGCCAAAGCGTTTTATCCACATCCACCTCTATTGTCTACAATATCATCATTTGCTTATTGCAAATGGAAAGGTGTGAAATGCAACTTCAACAACTATTAAGACATCTCCCTTAACCTCTCTGGCTTATCTCTAGGTGGCGTAATATCGCATTCGATAGGACTTCTACCTGATTTAGAAGAGGTTCATCTCCAGAGAAAAAACTTCGAGGGAGAAATTCCTTCCTCTTTGGCTGCACTTCCCTCTCTACGGATACTCGACGTTTCCAACAACAATTTAAGCGGAATAGTTCCAGAATTTGAGAGATTTGTGAAGTTTATCTACAATCCAGGGAATTATTTGCTTAAGCATAAGTCGAGAGGAGGTGCTTCGATATTCATAATCATAGGGATTATAGCTGGAGGTTTACTTGTCATCCTAGCCATTATAGGTATATTGGTTTGGTTGTACAAATTTAGGAAATCTACAACTGTGGAAACAGAGGACACTAATATAGCCTTGATCGATGAAAGTGTATGTGAAGATAGCAATCCATACACGACAGAGCTTCTCCGACATGCCACTAACGGTTTCAGCGATGAGAACGTCTTAGGAAAAGGAGTTTCAAGCGTTGTTTATAAAGGAGAACAGCCTCAAGGCACAATGGTTGCAGTCAAGAGAATAGAATCTAAAGGCATTCAGGAGAGGAGGATAAATGAGTTCAAGAACGAGATCGATGTGCTTACCGCTCTCAAGCACAAGAATTTGGTCTCGCTTCTTGGCTACTGTGAAGATAGTGACCACAAGTTTCTTGTGTACGAGTACATGCCGCATGAAACATTGGCACAACGTCTCTTCAACTGGAAGAAAATTGGTTATGCTCCTCTAACATGGAAACAAAGGTTGAATGTAGCCATGGATGTAGGTCGAGGAGTGGAATATCTTCATGGTTTGGCTAGAGGCAATTTCATCCATAGAGATTTAAAGCCTTCGAATATACTTCTAGGAGATGGAATGAGAGCGAAATTTTCTGATTTCGGGTTGATCAAAATAGTACCGGATGGAAAAGACTCGATAGAAACAAAATTAATGGGAACATTTGGTTATATGGCTCCAGAATATGCTAGTAAGTTTTATGTTTTTTTTTCTACTTTTAATGTACTTTTAAAGGGTTTGTGCTAACAATTTTGATATTTGATGTTTTTGTAGATACCGGGAGAGTGACCAAGAAAGTGGACGTTTATGCATTTGGAGTGATCTTGATATGATCACGGGAAAAAAAGCAGTTGATAAAACATCGGGAGAAAAGGGAGAAAAAGGGGAAACATGAGATGAACGAAATTTAGCGATGTGGTTACGCCCACAGTTAAGAAATGGGAATTTCTTGAATGAATTAGACGAAAATATTGTCACGGATAGAAACAAAGACGAGCATTGAAAAGGTTGCAAAGTTGGCGGAAAACTGTATATCTCTAGAGCTCGAAAGAAGACCAACTATGTGTTGTTTCAGAAATTGTAAGTCACACTCAAACAAAAGCTGAAAGCTTTGATACTTTTATTGATGCAGAGCAAATGGCTTAAATAGCCTACAAAGGAAGACAAAGTCTTCTATATGAACTAGAAATAGAAACTTACGGAAGCAGACCTAAAACAAAGGAAACAGAGCACTAAATAAAAAACAAACTTTGACTCCAGCAAACTCGGAGCCACTTATTGACTGAAGACCAATTCAAACTCAACAATGCCTCCCCTAAACTGAAAGTGATAGCTTTAGTTTACTCTCTCACAAACACTAAGCCTCTCTCTAAGCCGAGCAAAAACTTCCAACCTCAATGGTTTAGTTAGAATGTCTGCAACTTGATCATTAGTCCCACAATGAACTAACTTTATAACTTCGTCTTTAGTGAGATCACGTAGAAAATGAAACCTGACGTCTATGTGTTTGCTGCGACCGTGTAGAACCGGGTTTCTTGACAACTTAATGGCTGAACTGTTATCACATAGGATCGTAGTGCATGTCGACTGCACTAATCCAAACTCTTCTAAGATTCTCCTCATCCATACGCATTGACAAGCACACAATGCTGCTGCAATAAACTCTGCTTCAGTTGTAGACAAAGTCACAACTGGTTGCTTCTTTGATGCCCAAGCAACAGCTCCTCCACTCAGCATAAAAACATAGCCACTTGTACTTCGCCTATCATCGATGTCTCCAGCGTAATCACTGTCTGTGTAGACAGTTAGTTCTCCTGCAACTCTTCTCTTATAAAATACACCAAACCATAGAGTTCCTTTGATGTAACGAAGTACCCGCTTTGCAGCCTGCATATGTTGCCCTCTTGGATCCGCCATAAACCTACTTAAGAGACACACCACATACATCAAGTCTGGTCTTGTAGTAGTGATGTACATCAGACTTCCAATAAGCTGTTTGTACATCGTACAGTTAACCTTGTCTCTATCTCCTTCTTTTGACAGTCTCATTCCTGGCACAATTGGATTTTTGACTTCATTACTGTCCCTTAAGTTGAATCTCTCCAGAATTTCTCCTGCATATTTCTTCTGATGAATGAAGATTCCATCTTTATCTTGTATCACCTCAACTCCCAAGAAATACTTCATTTTCCCCAAATCCGTCATCTCAAATTCCTTTTTCATTGATGACTTGAACTCTTCAAGCATTGACTCATCATTCCCCGAAAATATTAGATCATCAACATAAAGAGAAACAATGAGAATCTTGTTACCTTCTCCATTTTTGACAAAGAGTGTATGTTCATACTCACATCTACAGCTCTCCGTATAAGAACGCTGACTTTACATCCAATTGATACACACACCAGTTCTCTTGGGCTGCTACTGCTAGAATCATGCGGATGGTGTCCCATCTTGCTACTGGAGCAAAAACTTAATTATAGTCTACTCCCTTTTCCTGTGCATAACCCTTAACGACGAGTCTAACTTTGTATTTGTCGACTTCTCCTTTCTCGTTTAACTTCGTTTTATACACCCATTTCACTCCAATCCTTTTAGCATCTGATGGTAGCTCTGTAAGAAACCATGTACCATTTTTCTCAATTGCCTCCAGTTCTGTCTCCATGGCTTTCACCCATTTTTCTTCTTCATTTGCTTGATCAAAAGTTACAGGATCATCATCTGCTACAAACATTACGAAACCAATATTATTGTCTTCTCCTTCTATTCCTTCTCTGGTTTCGTAATCCTCAAGGTAAGTCGGACGTCTTCTGATTCTCTGATTCATTGGAGCTGGATTAGTTTGAACCGGTTGTGCACTTCCTCCATTGGTCTGTTCTGTTTCAGAACTGACAACCTGCTCACTCTCAGGTTCCTGGCTCTCATTCTCATCATTTCCTTCTCCTTCTGATTCACCATCTTCCCAGATCAATTTTTCATCTAGCGAACTGTCTTTTTGCTACACCCAATCCCATCCTTTTTCCTCTTCAAAAATCACATCCCTGCTTGTTATCACCTTCTCAGTTGTCGGATTATATAAACGATATCCTTTTGATTCATTGCTGACACCAATCAACACACATGTGATTGATTTATCATCCAGTTTCTTCCTTTTCTGATCTGGAACGTGAACATGTGCAATGCACCCAAAAACTCTGAAATAATCAACCATAGGCTTCACACCACTCCATAGCTCTTCTGGCGTTTTGTTTTGTGTCACAGTAGTGGGACTTCTATTTAACACATGAACAGCCCACCTAGCTGCTTCAGGCCAAAAATTCTTGGGAACTCCTTTATCGTTCAGCATACAGCGTACCATATTCATTATGGTTCGATTCTTGCGCTCTGCAATTCTGTTTTGTTGAGGAGTGAATATAGTGGTGAGTTGTCTCTTTATTCCTGCTTCTTCACAAAACTCATTGAACTCATGTGATGTAAACTCTCCGCCCCTATCAGTTCTTAGACAAACCAGAGATTCTCCCACCTCTCTCTCCACATGACTTTTGAATCTAGTAAAGAGAGTAAAAGCTTCAGATTTCAAAGATAGAAAATATATCCACACCTTTCTGCTATAATCATCGATGAATGTGAGAAGGTATCGCTTGTCACTACTTGAAGTTGGAGAAATTGGTCCACAAATATCTGAGTGAACTAGTTGCAGTTTTTGAGTTGAACGCCATAAACTTTTCTTTGGAATACTTTCTCTGTGTTGTTTTCCTACCAAGCAACTGATGCATTTTTCTGCTTCCTCTGTGCTGAGATACGGCATTCCTCTCACCATGTTTTGATATTTTAAAGTTCTCAGCCCTTTGTAATTTAAGTGCCCATACCTTTTGTGCCAAAGCTGTAGCTCATCCATTGCAGTGGTTTTCAAGCATGTCTCTGCTTCATCCCTGCTGCGTTTGGTTGCCATGATCTTAAACAATTTATTTGCTGTCATCTGAGAAAGCATGATAAGTCCAAAATCTGAATGATAGATCTTGCACATTTGATTTTGCAGCAGAATCTCGGAACCTTTCCGCACTAGCTGTCCTAAACTCACCAAGTTGCTTGTGAGTTTTGGGGCCAAGTAAACATCTGAGATGATGTGTGATCTTCCATTTAGGACCAGGTTCACATTTCCTTTCCCAACTACTGACAGCAAAGAGTTGTTTCCTAGCTTTACTGAGCATCTAAAGGATTCATCAAGCATTGAAAACCAACCTTTATCACCACACATGTGGTTGGAGCAACCAGAATCTAAATACCAAGCTTCATCCTTCTCTTCTTTGATTTGTGTATAAGCCATCAGGAGAACATCTCCCACGTCTTCATCTGCTTCTGCGTAATTTTCTGAATTTCCTTCTTGGCATTCATACTGAAAATGCCCAAGTTTATGACATTTAAAACATTCCACTGTTGCCTTATTGAATCTGCCTCGCCCTCTTCCTCTTCCGAGTCCTCTTCCTCTGCCTCTGCCTCCTCTTTCTTCATATGAAACCTTAAGCAATTGTTCTTCAGCTCCGTTACTCGGACGTCTCATCTTCTGCTCATGTACTAGAAGAGAGCTCTGCAACGTATCCACTGACATGGTGTCAATGTCTTTGGATTCTTCAATGGAGCAGACGATGTAGTTGAAGTTCTCTGTTAAAGTGCGCAAAATCTTCTCCACAATCTTGACATCTTGCATGTCGTCTCCACAATTCCTCATGTCATTTGCTACCATCATTACTCTCGTGAAGTAATTAGAAATGGATTCTCCATTCTTCATCTCAAGTAGCTCAAAAATTCTTCTCAGCGTCTGCAACTGGGCACGCTTTACTCGTGCATTGCCCTGATATTTCATCTTCATGGAATCCCAGAGTTGCTTCGAGGTATCCTTCAGCGTGATGGTTTTTAGGATTGACTTGTCAATTGCGCTGAATAAATAGTTCTTGGCCTTCAGATCTTTCAGTTTTGCGTCGGTGAGATTTTTCTTCTGCACCTCCGTTAGAGCTTCTTCGTTGGCTGGCTCCTCTATGCCATCTTTCACTACTCCAAAATACTCCTTCGATCTAAAAAGATTCTCCATGAGAAGACTCCAATGATCATAATCACCATCAAATTTCAGAATGCATGGTTGTGCAAAGTTGCTGAATTCACTCATTTTCACTCACTGTGTTTGTCACTCTCTCACGTTTGATTCACAGGCTCTGATACCAGATTTGTTGTTTCAGAAACTGTAAGTCACACTCAAACAAAAGCTGAAAGCTTCGATACTTTTATTGATGCAGAGCAAATGGCTTAAATAGCCTACAAAGGAAGACAAAGTCTTCTATATGAACTAGAAATAGAAACTTACGGAAGCAGACCTAAAACAAAGGAAACAGAGCACTAAATAAAAAACAAACTTTGACTCCAGCAAACTCGG
The DNA here is from genome assembly GCA_014578085.1 of Cardamine resedifolia. Taxonomy (NCBI): domain Eukaryota; kingdom Viridiplantae; phylum Streptophyta; class Magnoliopsida; order Brassicales; family Brassicaceae; genus Cardamine; species Cardamine resedifolia. The sequence continues at coordinate 73,680 of VBRH01000208.1, read as the reverse complement.
AGCCACTTATTGACTGAAGACCAATTCAAACTCAACACTATGAGTCAAGCGATGAGCGTGTTAGTTCCTCTTGTGGAGGATTGGACACCATCAACTCCCCAAGAAGATAAGAGTGTAGATTCGATTAGCGTGAGTCTTTTAGAGACTGTGCAGAGATGGCAACTTGAAGTGGAAGAAAGAACCTCTACGGAGTTTTATTTTAGTAAATTGTTCAAATGTCAGCTTAAAATGCCCTTTAACTAGTTTAGTATGCTAAAAGCTTCATCACAAACTGATTTCAGGTGAACCAAGCTACTCCAAGGATTAAAGGGCACAAATCACCTCCTTCTACTAGTGCTCTCAAGGAAATACAACTGGCAGAAGGGGAATAAATTCATATGGATGTCCGCAGAAAGATCCTAGTGATATTTGTGTAAATGTTTTCTCAGCAGTATCTTATATAGTTTCACATGGTCGTATCATCAATTTTCTGGTAAGAAAGACGATTCTGATGATCTTGAAGGTTGTCCAAGCCGCTCACACTACCACAATGTATTTTTCTCAAATATTTTCTATGCATGTCTTAAGTTATCCCTTCTGGACATGTTTGATACGCCTTTGACTTATCTTGATAGATACTATGACTTGTCTTTATAAATTATATGTTTGTTATTGCTCTAAAATTTTTCTCATGCTTCAAATGAACTATATAAAACGTTAAGATTAGATCCATAGTCATAGTTTTCTTCTTGTCTGAGTGAGCAAAACACAGCTTTATCTCTCTCTTTTTTTGTCATCATATTAATTCAAAACCAGAGAGGAACAGATTATTAAAAAACCAGAAAACAGAGGGTAATAAAAACAGAGCTCCAAACACAAGAACGGTAACCAAGAGGAGCAATTTTTAAGAATTTCTTTAGAATTTTATATGTATTTTTGAATTTTTAAAAATGTTTTTAATTAAAACATTAATGAATATTATTTTTCATCAAATTCTTGAGCGTTTAATGAATACAATTTAAGAGTTTGAGTATTTTTATGGAAGAAAAATCAATTCATGTATTTTTGTGAGTATTTTAAAAATTTATTTATTTTTGTGGAAATATATAAATAGTTGGTGTATTTTTATGAAAATTTTCCTTATATGTATTGGGTCTACCTTGAGATAATTATGACTAGAGACATATTAAAATATTTTTTGTTGGCATTATATTTACTAATGAGAATGTTTTGATTGGTAATTTAATGACATGTCTCTAAATTTACTCATTGATATCTAGGATTAGTTTAAGTTAGTCTCCCCTCTCTCTCTCTAAAAAAAGAAAAACATAAGAAAATAATAAGCAAAATATAAGCAAATATAAATAAGTGTAGATTGTTTAAGCCTTTTCTGTTGTGATCATGATATGCAGTCAATTTGACTTCATTGTTTCGTAAGTCTCTTCTTGAAAATAATTGATATTGTCTAGTAACCCACAACTATTTATAAAAGTATTTGATATAGTGATTTTTTTTTTCTTTGTGACATTTGATTTCACCTGAAAATATACACAATTTTAATATACACAATATTTCTCGGCCCACGAATGCACCCTTGAATTCATACCCGAACATAGTCCTTCATGCTTTAAGTTTAAACTGATTCCTTGTATATCTCTCACATTGGATTTTACATTTTTTTGGTGAGGATTAATACTTACCACCATTATTTTGTATTGGCCAGTTTATTTTTGAAACATTCCTAATCCCATTCGTCCAATTATTAGACGGTTTATCTTTATCATAAAAAAATAAAAATTAGTAGACAGTTTGCATTACTTTATATAATAGGTTGGACGGTTAGTAACTGTCAGTGGCACATGATTTTTCCACACATACACCAATTCCTTATTACATTTTTGTCGATAAAACCCAACCGCCCACATCTAGTTGTTGTCTCAGTCCACCCAACCAGAGTTTTAACTGATCAGTTCACCAAGTTGCTGGGTTAATTACTTGATTAGTAATCGAGTTGAAAAGCGTTAACTGAACTAACTACTTCATCCAGCTTATCAAGCTAGTTTAGCTCAACCATCTCATTCTCTCTTTTTTTTTATATACTAGGTCATATGAACCATTTTCGATCTTCTAAGTTGCCTTTTCAATCCTTTTCCGTTATCACTTGTTCATTCTCTTTATTAAGTAACCATTCACCCAACTTGACTAATTTTTTTTTTTATCATTTACGTGATCATGAGTTTTAGGGTCTATTCCATCATTCCAAAAAAAATTGTCCCAATGTTTTTACTGCTGTGATATGACCGTTACAAGTCTCCCTACTTAGAATGAATTCATCTACTGATTTGATAAAGTTTCCAGGTTATTGGATAATCCTTGAAGAGAATACTTCGACGTCCAAAATTTTTTTTCTGATTTCTCTCCACTCTCGGTAAGCCTTAATGTACCATAGATTCAAACAAAAAGATAAACAAATATACACTCCAAACGTGAAATCCTCATTAATAATGAAAGATGATTATTAACAAAGAAATGAGAAGAGTTTGGGAAAGAATAAAAAAGGTTCTAAATAACTGATTAAGTATATCTTTATCAAAAAAAATAAAAAAACCCGATTAAGTTTATCAAAATACTCAAACAACATGGGCAATTTCGTGGAGAAATAATTGACCGTGGGAAGTGGATACTGAAGATAAGTTTGTTGATGCAATTTCAAACAGATAAATTTTTTTTATTTTTTAATTTACATCTGAATACTTTATTAATTATGATCAAAACATACATAATCGTTGAATTACTCTCACTGACCAGACTAAGCTTTATCTGCATAGTAGTATATGGATCTAATGATCAAGCTGAGCAGGAAAGAGTATGGGGCGAGTTGAAGCAGTTTAACGCGGATTTAGTTCTTGTGAACATTCTTTTACTGCTTCTTGGAGACTATAAACGAAATAATCCACCACTGGGAGCATTCTAGCTCGCAGAGAGTACACAGAATCGCAGCAATGAGATATTTTGGTGACTGTTTAACAGACATGTCCGTGTTCGATCTGCTGTATAATTCATACTTGATCTAACATGGAGTTATCTCAAAGCAATCGAAGAGTCTTACCTTAAAAGACGACAAAGACGAAGACGGAGAATCACTTAGTGGAAACACTGGAGTAATCAGCCTTAGAAGAGTAAGGATCTGCTTGGTAAGCTTCCACAAAGGAGGTAAAATATCCCGCAGTTTCTGTAGCTCCTATCTAATCCCAGAACCCACCAACATTTTCCCGCTAAGATTCAAGGGAGAGAGTGAGAAATCGAAGGTGCCTAAAATTAGCTTCCTCAACGAAAAGTAGCAACAGACTGAGCCTATTATCCTCTAAATCAGCTCACGAAGCTCTACTCTTCGATCTGCAGTTTCATTCCTAGATCTAGGGGTTTTTTGCTCCAAAGGAGTCGCCGCTTGTGTAGAGAGAAAGCTTCACTTTTGCTGTGTTATTTTGGTATCTTTTTGGGCACGGAAAAGACCACCCCAAGTAGCACATGGGTCCGACTAACATCGAGTAAGTGTGAAAGAAGCCACCCAAGTATATGGTTATCTAAATTTTTATTAATTATTGCTGATCATGAAAGAATTAAGATCAAATTAAATGGATTTTTTTTTTTTTTTACACTTTAGCTTATGTAATTTACTATCAGGCTTTACATTAAACAACTAGAATGTCTAAACAAAAAGGTGTAGTGGAAATGTGGAATAACACCTTTTTAAAATTGAGTCGATGGCGGAGGGGAAAAAGGAATTTTAAAAGCATAAATTAAATAACTCAGAGAAGTAAGAGTCCATACTACTTTTTTTTTTTAAGACCATAATACTTTTCTACACACTTAACAGTATCTGGTAATGGTACAATCGTCCCTAATTATTTTTCTCCATTGTTTTTTTTTTTTTTT
>VBRH01000208.1:29600-49504 GCA_014578085.1 Cardamine resedifolia | reverse complement strand
AAAAAAAAAAAAAAAAAAAATTGTTTTAACTCTCGAATTTGGATCGCACAAATATAAATGTGAAGTTACTGAAGTAGGCAAGAGATTTTATGAGTTTGGATCCGATGATTGGAATTCTACGTCTCGCGCGGGAAGTATTTTCGGGAATCAACCTCAAACTTTTATCTCCTTTTATGTCAACTTTTCAATTGATGGGGAAATTATTGTAATTGGTCGAATGTTGACTCAATTTTAGCTACATGGCCAATTAGTTTTAAATATATTCTGAATCAAATTTTTTTTACAAAGAACTATGAATCAATTTTTTTATAATCTTACCACTAAACAAATAATCATCTTTAGGTTATATCTTCTACCGATATTGATTTTATTGTCGAAGATTCACCAATTTGAAATTTCTTTTAATTGGAATAAATTTAAAATAGATTTTTCAAATAAATTAGCAATCAACACGAGCTAAATGATACTGAACTCAAAACAAATTTACTCACTGAGATGAGTGTGAATTCGTGATCGGAAGCAGGCAACAAGAATCTATTCAATCTACACCAAATTGATATCTCTATTTTTTTCTTTCAAAAATCAACAAATTAGATTTATTTTGAGTAGAGGAAATTTTAGTGAAAAAAAAATATGTTCTTATCCACAATCGCTTTTACTACTCCACAATCTTACTTAATTATATAATCATTTTAGCAATTTTAATCCAAAAGTTTGAAAAATAATTTTTTTGGGAAAACTATAATCTCCAAATTTGGTTGCCTAAGTTAATCTTCGACTTTTATTGATCAAGCGGGTTTAGTCATTAGTCAACAATAAATGGATTGGTTTACAAAAGTTAAACATATTTTTTGTTCATGAGAAAATTGATGCTTTGTTTGGCATAAATTTGAAAGTTACGAATATTTTTGGCATTTTTCACAATCTAAAATAGATAAAATTTTATTGTATTAACCTCAATGTCTAATTAGATTAGGCCACGCAAAACCGACCATTAGGTCAAATCCACCAAGTATTGCTTTGCAACCCTATATATTATAAATAATTTTTAATCTTCTTTTTTGAAAAAAAAAATTTATTTTTAATCGAAAAATTTTAATTAAAATTTTAAATTTTTATTTAAAATATTGAAAGCAGCCGTTTCTTTATTGTTTCCAACCATTAAATTCAGAAACGATTTTTATGTCACGTGTATATTGGTTGGTTAGATTTTAATACGTTTCAATTATTTAAAATTTACGTTTATGTGAAATTTTTGAAAAAAACATCAAATTTTATATATATGGAGATATAATTATACAGTTTATATATCTATATATTCTCTTGAAATTTTAATATTTATTCATTTATGATAAATATTAAATTTTAGCCTATTTACTGTTGTTTTTAAGCCCAACCCAATATAAACGACATGCTACGTGGGAATTAAAATACATAATAAAAAATAACCCAAACGGTCGAACCAAACCATGGGCCCTAATTTCATCTCCACCGTTGGATTAATCTCACGATCAACGGAGATAAATGAATACAACATGTGATTGCGTTCTCGATCTAGAAATTCAAATTCTCGCCATTAACGGCTCTCTCACTTTCTCTCTCTCTCTCTCTCTCTTTCTTCTCCCCTTCTTCCTCGTTTCTTTGCCGGAACTCTCACTGTTGCACCATCAGATTTTGCTTCTTCCTCTCTTCTTCTTTAGGTATTCTTTCTAATTTTGGTTTCGGAGCGAGAGATGAAGCACTTTATGATGCCAAGAAACGCTATTTTGCGGGATCTCGGAGAGTCACAATCGCCAAACCCTAGCTTGACGAAATCGAAGTCTCAAAGGAAGACTAGATCCGCTAAAGAGAATGCTCCACCTCCGGATCTGAACTCGTTGATGCCTGATCATAGGTCATCTCCGGCGAAGTTTAAGAGTCCACTACCTCCGCGTCCGCCGTCGTCTAATCCTCTTAAACGGAAACTCATCGCTGATGCTGCGACGGAAAATGGAGTAGCTGGGATTTCAGATTCTGGTGTCAAGGTAGTTTGACCCTTTGATTTTTGGTTTTTCTTGCTCAGAAATTGGGAAAATGTCGAGGAAAAACCCTAAATCTCTTGGATGCGTTGATAAAATTAAGTTCTCACATTCTAAAATTCCTAAACAAATTAAGAAACTTTAATCTTTAATTTTTTGCTTTAAGCACTTAACATGCCTATTTTTAGAAGGTTTTAGTTTCATTTGGGTATCATTTAGTAGCTACGATTAGCTTGATTTCTCACAAGTGAAAATGATTTTCTGAGCAATGTTCAAAGATCTTTGCTGCTGAAATCTTTGCTGCTGTGTATTTCAAAAATCTTATAAGCTACTTAACTCGAGCCCTTGTTTCGTTTTGTAGGTTATAGTCAGAATGAAGCCTCCAAGCAAAGGTGAGGAAGAAGAGATGATTGTTAAAAAGATCTCAAACGATGCTCTCACTATTAATGAACAGACTTTCACGTTCGACTCAATTGCTGACCCAGAGTCAACTCAGGCAAGAATTGAGTTATCATGATTGGGGTGTCACTATACTATATTGTATCATGATTTACATAGGCTTAGAAGTCCTTATCTTTCTTGTAAACTTTGCAGGATGAAATCTTTCAGCTTGTGGGAGCCCCTCTTGTAGAAAACTGTCTTGCTGGATTTAACAGTTCTGTTTTTGCCTATGGACAGGTAGTTATCATTTTTCAATGTGTTTATTTGGGATTGAATTGAAATTTCTTGAACCAGATGACTCTAATGTTAACTTCTGTTATCATGAAAACACTTTTCATCAGACTGGTAGTGGAAAAACATATACTATGTGGGGTCCTGCGAACGGATTGCTGGAAGAGCACCTTAGTGGTGACCAGAGAGGTTTGACTCCACGTGTCTTTGAGTTACTCTTCGCCCGTATCAGTGAGGTGATGCTTGGTGTTGTTTACTTTCAGTCAAAGTTTCATTTTTTGAAATAGGCAGCACATTCAAAAGTTGAATTCTTTTTGCTCACAGGAGCAAGCGAAGCACGCTGAAAGGCAGCTCAATTACCAGTGCCGCTGTTCGTTTCTAGAGGTTCAATGAGTGGTTTTACTTTGGTTTGGGTGCGATTTTGATGTTTTCGTTTCTTAAAGCTTGATATAAAGTTTTCCATCTTTCATTGCAGATATACAACGAGCAAATAACAGATCTTTTGGATCCAAGCCAAAAAAACCTGATGGTCAACTTGCAACTTCAACTTGTTTTACTTTTTTTAAGGAAAGAGAACATGGGTTCATTATTGTTAATTAATATTGCAACAGATTAGAGAAGATGTCAAGTCCGGTGTCTATGTTGAAAATCTGACTGAGGAATACGTGAAAAACTTGAAGGATTTGTCGAAGCTTCTGATTAAGGTTTGTTATATCCTATCATTTCATGTTCCTCTTTAGATATTAATTCCTTTTACTTTAAAAGATTTCTCGAGTAATATCTCAAAACGTACATACACTTGGATTTCCTAGATGGGATACCATAGCATTTATCCTTAACTTTGAAACGATGGGATGCACAAATTTGCTTTAATTGTTGCTACACTACAGGAACTGGGAATACTGTTTATTGGACTTTAACGTTTCAGCTTTGTTAGTGATGCTATGCAAATCCAATTTCACAAAGGGCATGACTAGAAAACATCTTTGTATACCCAAAGCATTTCAAAGTCTTGCTGTATAGACAATCTAAGCTATTTTGCTGTTTGTTTTGTAATGAGTATCTTCAGTAGTAATGCTTGCATCTGAAACTGGTGCAGGGCTTGGCAAACAGAAGGACTGGTGCAACAAGTGTAAATGCAGAGAGTTCAAGGTCGCATTGTGTATTTACTTGTGTTGTTGAGTCCCACTGCAAGGTGCGGTGTTCTCCTTTGTTACATTGTTCATATTAACTGGCGACTGCAAGGTTTATAAGAATAACCTATGAGGCTCAGATGCTTACTAGTCTAGCAATTATTTAGTTAACTTTGTATTGTAGTGTGATGGGAATTGATATCTAACTGCATTTGAATGTAATTTGTAACAGAGTGTTGCAGATGGTCTAAGCAGCTTCAAAACAAGTAGAATAAATCTTGTTGATCTGGCTGGTTCCGAAAGACAAAAATTAACTGGTGCAGCAGGTGACCGTTTGAAGGAAGCTGGGAATATCAATAGATCACTTTCTCAACTTGGGTAAGATACCAAGATCGAAACAGTTTACATATAGATAGGCTGCTTATTAATTTTCTACTCCAGTTAATACTGCATTTTATTTTTTATCTCGGGAGTATCTTTGATGCTGTAGCATGCATTTGAATATGGTTTTTGATGACAAGACTAAAACTTAGGGATAAAGAAAACGCAATTTGAATGTAATGGTCATAACTCCTGACTTCTATGCCAGATCTTTTTTTGACATTTTACAGATATGATACTACAGAGTCTGAAACTGAGAATCATAGATATAACCATACGAATTTTTACTTGTAGGAATTTGATCAACATTCTCGCAGAAATTTCACAAACAGGGAAGCAAAGGCATATACCCTACAGAGATTCCAGGTTGACATTTCTATTGCAGGAGTCTCTTGGTGGAAATGCAAAATTAGCTATGGTTTGTGCAGTTTCTCCCTCGCAAAGGTAAATCAAGAACCCAAATTTCTCTTTCAGAGATGATTCTTTCCTCCAATTTTCTGAAAAATAAAGTTGCAGTTGTAGGAGTGAAACCTTCAGCACCTTGAGATTTGCTCAGCGTGCTAAGGCGATACAGAACAAGGCAGTAGTCAATGAAGTAATGCAGGATGATGTCAATTTCTTGCGGGAAGTGATACGCCAGCTGAGGGTATGCATTCTTTCGATTATCTCATAAAATATAAATACAAATGTGAATGTAACTTCTAATGTTAACTGCGCAGGATGAACTGCAAAGGGTGAAGGACAATGGAAACAACACAGCCAACCCAAATGCAGCTTATACAACTTCCTGGAATGCGCGTCGAAGTCTGAGTTTGTTAAGAAGCTTTGGCCTGAGTCATCCAAAGTCACTACCCCATGGAGATGATGATGGGGATACTGAGATGGAAATTGATGAGGAGGCTGTTGAAAGGCTTTGTGCTCAGATGGGATTGCAATCATCTCCACCTGCCGTGGAGAACAATCATGACATGAGCAAAGTAGAGAAAATAAATTCATCATTACAAACTGTGGCCCTGAAGGATGAATCTTACAACAACTCCCACCTTAAATCTTCTGATGGTCAGTCTACAGGAAAGCAGTTTCCTGAGGATACAGATGTTAACATGGAGGATGCATGCTGCCAAACTGGGAACCATGGGCCAGAGACTAGTGATAATGTCTTAACTGTGGCAGAAACTGGCATCACAACAGATCAGATCAAAGGAGCCGTGCAAACTATGGATGATGGTTTGAGTGTACAGCCTGCTTTGATCAATTCTCTCCATTCTTGTATTAGCGACACAAACCATGGCCATTCACCAAGCAAAGAGGAGAATGCTCCATTATGCCAAGAATTGGTTCCCGAAGCTCTTATTTCTGCAGTTGCATCAGTAGCTGATACTTCAAATGATACAGGACACTCCTCACTAAATCCTGTGTCACCTTGCCTCAGCATAGATCCAGTAAATGTTTCTCCTGTACTAATTCCTCCCACAGAGAGCGTCTCTCCTAAGATTAGAGACAGCAGGAAAAGCTTGAGGACATCATCAAAGTCCACCGCATCACAGAAAGATATTGAGAGAGAGAACCAGTCAACTACAGAAGTTTTGGAACCTTCTCCGGCTTTGTCCACAAAGATGTTAAACCTATATAGTGCTATGTCTACACAGAAAAGTGAAGCTTTTCCTATACCAACTAGGCAATTGGCAGCTAGCCTCCACAAAGGCATGAAACTTCTTGACTCTTATCGCCAGAGTACAGCGCAAAGACGATCGACATTCAGATTTTCCTACAAAGCTCTAGAATGCAAGCCTTCAACAGTTTTAAGTAAGGCTGATGTGGGTGTGCAAACTTATCCCGAAGCTGAGATAGTAGTGGAAGAGGACCCAGAAGAAGTACTGTGCAGTAAATGCAAATGCAGAGCAGACTGTGATACCCAAGAAATAAGTGACACTTCTAATCTTCAGTTAGTGCCTGTTGACAATTCAGAAGTTTCAGAAAAGTCCAATTTCCAAGTTCCTAAAGTAAGAATCGTGGCCTTTCATTTAGAGCAGGTTTTTCGTTCAGCAATTGTATAGTGTATCAAATTGATGGGAGTTTTCTGCTACTTACAGGCAGTGGAAAAGGTCCTAGCAGGGTCTATCAGAAGAGAAATGGCTCTGGAAGAGTTCTGCACTAAGCAAGCCTCTGAAATATCACAGCTTAATCGGCTGGTATGATCCTTGCTTAAGTTCTGTTTTGTTAGCTTCTATACATTTTACAAAACAAGAGAACCTTTTTAACTGTCTCTGGGAACTTGAACAGGTGCAACAGTACAAACATGAGAGAGAGTGCAATGCCATCATAGGACAAACAAGGGAGGACAAGATTGTTCGCCTTGAAGGCCTCATGGATGGTGTGTTATCCAAAGATGATTTTCTGGATGAAGAATTTGCATCTCTCATGCATGAGCATAAGGTAACTTTCTGAATTTTCATTATTTAGAAGGTTATTGACTCAATGCAGAAATGTTTCCTTACAATATAATGCTGCAGCTTCTGAAGGACATGTATGAGAACCACCCGGAAGTATTGCAGACAAGGATTGAGTTGAAAAGAGTGCAAGAAGAGCTCGAAAGTTTCAAGAACTTCTATGGTGACATGGGAGAAAGGGAAGTATTATTAGAAGAGATTCAAGATTTAAAGGCGCATCTACAATCTTACACTGACCCTTCTCTTACATCAGCTCGGAAAAGAGGTTCCATGCTTAGGCTGACAAACACTTGTGACCTTAATCAGGGTCTGCCCCTAAATACCATTCCCGAGTCAGCGGATGAGAGTCCTGAGAACACATTAGAACAAGAAAGACTTCGTTGGGCTGAAGCAGAGAGCAACTGGATCTCTCTTGCTGAGGAATTAAGAACTGAGCTTGATACCAATAGGTTGCTAATGGAAAAGCAGAAACGTGAATTGGACACCGAGAAAAGATGTGCAGAAGAGTTGAAGGAAGCAATGCAGATGGCGATGCAAGGGCATGCACGGATGCTTGAACAATATGCAGACCTTGAAGAGAAGCATATACAATTACTTGCAAGGCATAGGAGGATCCGAGATGGAATAGACGATGTTAAAAAAGCAGCAGCCAGAGCAGGAGTCAAAGGACCAGAGTCCAGATTCATAAACGCACTTGCAGCAGAAATTTCGGCTCTGAAAGTGCAAAGAGAGAAGGAGGCACAATACTTCAGGGATGAGAACAAGAGTCTCCAAACACAACTAAAAGATACAGCTGAAGCTGTTCAAGCAGCAGGAGAGTTGCTTGTTCGACTTAAAGAAGCTGAAGAAGGATTGACAATCGCACAGGTAAAAAAATCTCAGTGTCTCACTCATATTTTCAGTTATTAATCTTATCGTATGACACGCTTGCTTAACCTTTCTGGCTTGTGTAATCGCAGAAACGAGCAATGGATGCAGAGTATGAAGCAGCAGAAGCATATAAAAAAATGGACAAGTTGAAGAGGAAACACGAAAACGAAATCAGCACTCTTAAGCAACAACAACACGTTGCAGAGCCACACAGTCCCATAGAAACTTTGCAAGCTTCTTTAAATGGCGATGCTATGGCTAAATATGATGAACCATCACCAAGTTCAGGTGATCAGCAATGGAGAGAAGAGTTCGAGCCACTATACAAGAAAGACGAAGAGCTGTCAAAGCTTGCTGAACCCTCTTGGTTCTCGGGGTATGACCGCTGCAACATATAATTTCGTTTCCACAACATTTTTTTTTCTGTAATGTGTATAGAAGAAAAAAAAGACATGTTGGGATCTAAAGCTTGCACCATTCTCCAACTTGGTCCTCTTTTCATTGTATTTCTTATGTGCTACAAACTCATTTTACAATTTATACATCTCTCATCTGAAAGTTGTCTTCGCTAGATTTCCTTGTAAAAGAATTTGATTGATCGATCACATTAAAAGCTCTGTTTTGTTCACTAAAGTTGAGGTTTGGGTTATGAATCTAATGTTAACGTTTAGAAAATTAGTAAAGGAGACAAAATATCATCCGTTAAGTAAATGAAAGAAAAACATTAAGGGGGGCGCATTGGTTCTGAGATTTTTAAAGAATTAAGAGTTTTGGAGATTTCATTGTTATTCAATTATGAATTTCCAAAACTCTATTAAAGTATTGTGTTATTGGTTTTGGTAGTTTAATTTTTTTGCTAACAATCATTTAAAGTCATGAATTATTGAATTGAAGATTTTAAAAATTCAATCAAAGTCATGTGTTATTGAAACAAAATGAATTTAACTGACTTAATAATTATATTAAAGTTTAGTATTATTGGTTGATTGAATTGAAAGATTTTTGTTCATTAAAAGACTCTTTTAAAATTAAGCTTTGTAATTTGAGTTGTAATCATTTCGTTTTCTTCTTTTGCCTCCCTCCTCTTCCTCCAAATAGCTTATTGATTCGCTTCAAGTGAGAGACAAATCTCAACAAGTTTTGATCATATCGACGCTTTTCTTCATCGCTTTGTTGTTTCCTCTCCCCTCCTTGTGCAGGTTGCTTGATTTGCACTAAACTTGGAACATAAGAGCACAGATGTGACCTACAGTTTTGGTCTCCAAATTCTCGAATGAGATCCAATCCTCTATAGTCTTCAGCCTCTCCAATAATGTTAACTCTGTGGCGATTCTCTGCCTCAAAACCAATGGCGACTTTCTTCTCTTCATCAATGAAGAAATTTCCACTTATATGCGGAACCCAGTCAAATTCAGTTTCCACTCTCAAAAACTTGCTCCACAACACCTCTTCAGTTTCAATCTTAGTTGAAATCCATATGTCAAGCTCATATGGATTATATTCGTTGTGTTGAAATAAAACCTCAAGCTTCTCTTCTCTAACACAAAATAAAGTCACGTAGTCATTACAGTTAACACAAAACGGAAATGACAGAAGCGAGCCAAATCTCTCTTTAGTAAAATCAAAACAGATTATGCCATAATCTTCATCTGAGTTCCTTTTTACACCACACCAGTAAGTGTTTCCCTTGAAAGAAACGCCACTGATACAAAGATGTGGAGTGACTACATCAAGATTCGTCCATAGATCAGACTCAAAATCGTAAATTTCATACCAAGAAAACTGATTCTCGGATCCATTGTAGGCATAGGACTCTATAAACCTCAAGAGCTTGTGGCTACGAGAAGATTTGTTCTTTTTATCCTCGTATCCGAGATCGTAAGAGAACCTGTCACATCTGTATGGGCTATGAGAATATCTTGGTATGATCCACCTTGGCTGCCCTAAATAAGGATTCCAAACCACAACCCTAGAATCGTCTTTTAAGATGCATAGCAATAAACCCTCACAGTTAAAGAACTTAGATATCTTGACTTGTACGTTAAGGCAGCTACTAAGTTTTCCTTCATACTTTATTGATGGATCTTGATTGATGAAGATTCTCGTTAAATAAAGATTGTAACCCATCATCACGATCGTCTGAGATTCCCCTTCTTTTGCTGCTGCTGCTTTATCAATGAGGATCTTCGTAAAGCTATGACTTTTGGATAATTCGTTCCAGTTTTTGCAAGTCCTTTGTACTGCTCTCATAGAATTCAATGGAACCCTAGTGAGAATCTCTGTTACCAAATCACTTGGAAGTTGGAAGCTTAGAGATCATCGTCGTCATTGTTCCAATTTGCAGTAAGATTTTGTTTTTCTTTCTTTTTCCTCGGATTTATATTGCTGTTGAAGGACCTATACGAAGTTGGGCCAATTATTGGGCTTCGGAATCTAGTCGGGCTTTTTATGATTGCAGGCATGAGAAGAACGAAACACATAACGTTTGATCAAATATCAAACTAGATGATAATCCAGGTTATGTGTGCCAGGGTGAATAGATTAGTCAATACTACACAATGGTTATAAAGGTTTTTTTTTTTCATTGTACGTAAACTCCTAGATACATAGTAAATATGAAGTTGATACTGAGAAAGATATAAATGATTTCATCATTATTTACATATTTTAAGCTTTTTATCAAATATATATCATATATATATATTTACATATATTTTTTTGTACATCATTTTAATGGACAAAACTCAGATTAATAACTCAATGAGGTAACATGATCTAATAGAGTCGAACTTCGGTGGAAAAACAGTAAATATATATCGGTAACTATTTAACTAAATGCACCAATTAGTTTTTTTTTTTTTCTTGGGATTAGTTTTTTTGTTTCTAATAAAATTTGTTGAATTAATTTAAAAGGTGATATACCCCATTTTTACATGGGTTTCGGTTTAAGGCCGATTTGAGCAAACCGAGTTACAAATCCAAAAGACAAAAAAAATGGAACCCTAATAGGTTAACAAAATAAGATTACTTAAAGTTCATGGTTCACTCTTATCTTTCTTGACCGAAAATGAGCTCGTAGTTAGCTTAAGGTACTTTCAAATGCAACAAGATTCAACACGCCAGTCTCTCTGACAATGCAGTTGCAGCTAATTGGTTAAGTCTACGAAAACTTAATTATGTAATCCACTCATAATTTTCAATCTTGGTTTGTTAAAACTGTGAAAAAAATATAAGAAGCGAACAAATTTATTCCCGTTTCTTACAAGCTAAGCAATAAATAATAATACATGACAATTGTAAATAATACAGAGATAAAGGTTCTTGTCATTTTTTTACATACTTAATATGAAGCTTTTTTGGTTTTGGTTTTGTTTTAGGTTCTGAAGAAATCAACAGATGCACAAGCAAAGAAGAAACGATAGTAAACATTAATTCCACATGTTTCACTCCGTACTCATCACTACTTGGTTTCTGTATGTACAGAGATTATGAATCATTTAAGACCTTTGATCAGGGCCTATGGCTCAAGCTTCATCTGAAGTGTTGGCTCAGAACCTGAAAACATTAATATAAGAGATTAAGTATGAGACTGGTTTCTTAAGTTTCGATGAACCACTTTTGTTTCAAATGTTTCTTACAGTTGTTGTTGTTGCTATGTTGTTGGATATCTCCAAAACCCATCTGAACAATGCTTTGCAGGTCATTATTTTCCCAGAATCCCGGTGTCTGTAATTAATCGAAAACAAAAAAGGATTGAGTTTACGGCATACCAAAACGAGTTACTAGAAAAACTACCTCAGCTTGAACAAATCCATCGCTCGAGGGGAATTGTGTGTCTGAGAATCTAGGCATGTTCTTGCCAAGAGAATAGTATGCTGATGGAAGTCTTTGCTCTGAGCAAGCAATTGCGTAAAGAGACTGTGTTAAAGACTCTCCCGGTTGAATCATCTATACATAGAGAGATGGACACATTATCGATAGAGAACATTTGATAAAGAGGAACATGATATCGCAGCTTCAAATGCGGAATAGTTACCTCTGAGGATAAAGCAGCATTAGCATTGAACTCCATCCTTGGATTTACAGTAGCCAGCTTCATGGACAAGAACTGAAGAAACAGACCGCAAGTTTCAGATATAAGATATACACAACTACGATTTGAAGAACATTTACAAAAATATCAGATTCTACCTCAACTTGTCTCTGCAAAGACTGCACATAATTTATAATTTCATCAAGCATTACCGCTTTCCCTGTAATCCGGTTGCAACCAGGAACCAGATCCTGAAGTAATGTCATTCTCTCGCTAATCTTTTCTCTTCTTGCCTGATGATACCACAACAGATAGCACAAAACATCAACATTCTAAACACCAAAATAGCCGAAACTAACAAAAACATATCGGTTTTTCGAAGATGTTTAGTACTCTTTCAGCAAGACTATGGCTATCAGTTGCTTGACCCCTTCTAGCTCTAACATGAATATAATCTTTAGGTGGCTCAGGAGGCTTAGCATCTTCCTTATTGTCGCCTTTACTATCACATTTCTCTATTCCATTTTTACTACTTCCAGCTTCATCCTGCTTGCTTCTTTTCCCAGCTTTGGATCCAACATTCTCTCCTGAAGCCTAATCATAAATCCGAAATCAAGAGTTATTAAAATATCTCCAGAACATCAAGAACACACTAAAGCTCTATAGGTAAAACTCCACACACAAACCACAACTCTCTTATACATATGGTTCATGAATCAAAAAGACTACAGTTTCCTAAAGTCTACATTTTGAAAACATAGTGAATTAGATCGAGTTACTGTGAAGAGTTGTGAATCAATAACCTTAGAATTAGAAGCTGTAAGAGACGATGAAGCTGGAGATTCCTTGCCATTTGGAATAGATTTCCTCTTCCTGGAGTTAGATTTCGTAGTGTGAGCTCGATCTGATACAGCAGAAACTGAATCTGGATCCAACAATGAGCTCTTGTTACTCTCTTGTGTTGTTGGTTGTGACCCAAGAACACCAAATTCTCGATCGGATCCGAATTGACCTGGATAAGGTGGGAATCTGATTCCTCCTCCAGAGATTGGGAAATTCTCAGAGATCTGAGAATTCAGAGAGAAGGATTGTAGAGTTAACGGTGAAATCTCTTGAGGGTTACAGTATCTGCCGATGAAATCTCCGATTGTTCCGTCATTAACATTGCCAAAGGGATCGCTCTGACCCAGAGGTAAGTAATTTAGGGTTTGCTCTGTTTCTTTGTCCATGTTCATCTAAAGAATCGAACTTTAGTGATGAAAAAAGTGAAATTTCAACAACTTTCTGGGAATTCTGAAGAAAACCCAGATGATAAAATGAGAATCTGAATCAAGTAAAGAAGAATTGAAATTGAAGTGAAAGCTTCTTCTACATGGAAAATTCGGGAAAAAAACAACCAAATCGAAGTAAAAAGACAAAACTTTATGTTTGATTCTTCTCAGACTCAAAACAAGTAACAATTTTTTTAACTTATAGCTTTGAAAATGTAAGCAAAAAGTACTTGAATACCAATTATGGGTTTTGTGAAGATCTATGAGAAGAAAAAAAGGGAAATGAGTCAGGTAAGAAGAAGCTGAGGAATGAATTAGGAAATGAAGAAGTATGTATGATTGATCAATCAAAGTTGGGAGAAAGAGGATAGAGAGAAGGCGGTGACTTTTTTTACTGATCAAAGTGGTGAGGAAGAAGAAGAAGGTTTAAGAGAAAATGACAAAAGAGGGAAAGTAATGATAAGAAAGTGTTTTTAATTAAAAATTGGAAATTAAAAAGAGTGAATTTTACAGTTCAAAAGGAGAAGAATCTTACGTGTGTTAATGTTAATGTGGGAACATTAGATGGTGAAAGTGGGTAGGCTGCTTAGGCTGGCCTCTGTAATCATTGGAGTGAGAAAGAGAAGAGCATGTGCATGGCAGAGACTGGAAAGTTGTGGGAGGGAAACAAACAAAAGGATAAAATTCATTTTAATTATCATGTTTAATTATTCTTGGTTAAGACCTACTTAAGAGACTCATTTTAAAAAGCAAAAAATAAAATAAAAGGTACTTACCAAAACATGGTGTCAAAAAGTCAATAATTGACTTGGAAGGTTAGATCTTGAATTTGATGAATTATATATTTTGTTATTCATTAATGATGTTTGTATTATGAGTTGTGTATGTTAATGAAGTTTATTATGTGAACCAAAAACATAAGTATACACATATTTTCAAAGGTTGTGTCATGTGTGTGACATACAATGATACAAAATGAATATGCATATTTCTGAAGTAGCCTGCTCCACTTGAAAGTACATTGGCAAGAGTTGAGATGCATAGAGCTGAACAGAGAGATGGGGCCAAGAAGCTAGTCACTTAAAAGTTATTAGGGGAGGCGTTCTAGTACTCGCTGAAGTGCTTTCTTGATTCCTCCTTGTTCAAGAGAGGTCGTCATGTGTATCTCTTGCACCTGAAATGTTGTTTTGTTACTTAAATCAAACCAAAAACATCTCTATCTATGGCCACAAATGGATAGCTTTTAAGATTTACCTGTCTTCCAGCCCGGGCTAGAAGAACAAACTTCCCATCAGAAGGTGGTGTCTGCACGAAGCAGGCGCATAGAATGAGTATTTACTATTTAGGTTGGTTAATTCTTATGGGAATATTAAAAACAGACTCACATTTGAGAGCCAAAGTTGTAGGTCTTGTGAAACTACTCTTTTCTCAAATCCTTGCCTGTTGATTTTCACAGCTTCTATTCTGCAATGTATAAATGAATACGAGGATTGATCAAGATGTAGTTACAAAATGGAACCAAACATAGAATTTTGACAATATCCAACTCATCATGCGTTCTCGAAAAGTATCAGGCAGCAATAGCTATTGATATGTCCATATGCAATTGCAAATCCAGGAGTGTACCAATTTAGTCACGAACCAATTGTAATAATTTTAAACTTCCTTAGGAAATAATTTTGTTTTGTAACCATTATAAAATGATAGTGTCTATACCCGTCTTCCTTTAAAAGCTCTTCAAGTATTGTTTCTAGCCCTGAAAGAGGTTCAATTGTATCCCCATTGCTCGAGCTTAGTGTAGGAGATCCAGTAGAGCTGTCCTGTAACAATATTCAACACTAAGACCCACAAGAGAAATAAACACATTCATTCACATTGTCTTACCTTCAAAATCACTTTGTCCAATGTTTCTAGAAGAGGATCATCTTCAAGTTGTTTGATAGATAGTGTAATCCTTGATTTCTCTCTGCATTGGAGCACAGCTCTTGATTAAAAATATGTAATCACGAACCATTAAATTCAGTAACCAAAAGAAGGAAACTCACTTGTCAACATTTGTAACTATGACCCGAACCTCATCACCATCGCGTAGTACATCTCTAACATCTTGCACATAATCCCACGAGACCTCAGAGACATGGACTAATCCAGTTAGATGATAAAGACCTATATACATACCACCACACATTTCATCAAACGTCACAGCTCAGAATCAGAAGCAAATCAAGAAATTTTAGGTAAAAGCAAAATACCATCATCAAAACGCAAGTGAATGAATGCACCATAGTCCTCAACAGAACCTACTCTTCCAGTAAACACATCCCCAACATTAACATTTTGTGAATATTTTGGCCATAGTGCTAACTTCTCAGATAAAATCAACTTTCTATTTTCCTCATCAGCTTGAACAACCTAATATTTATAACATTCACCTCAATTATACACATTAGAGAAGATTACAAAACAAGGCAAAAGAGAAAAACTTTTACCTTTACAGGAAGTTTAGAACCAACCAAAGTCTTAGCTATATCATGAATACTTTTCTGAGGCTCTTCAAAAAAGAAACACAACAACAGTAAGAGAAAACACAAAACAATCAATGAAAAAATTGAAACTTTAAGAGATTTAATACCTTTACAAGAACGAGAAGGGCTTAATTGTGGATAAGGAAGAAAACCCAAAAGAGAATGAAAACGAATAAGTAAGCCTCCACCATTAAAGCCTTCAACTTGACCTTCAAATGTTTCACCATTTTTACAATAAGCTTTTGCTGTTTTCCAAACGTTGGGTCCAGCTTCGTCATAGGTATCACGGAGAAGAGAATTGGAGGCGGAGAGGACAGAGGAAGAGGGTGACTGATCGGAATTTCTATCGGTATCGGCGGTGGTTGAGCTTGATAAGGATTTGACGATGCAGAGGAGAGAGCTTTTATGTGAAGAAGAAGAGGATGAGGAAGGGAGGAGTCTAAGTGGGCAAGAGAGGAAACAAGATTGTTGATCGAAGAGATGAGAAGAGAAAGAGACGGAGCCTAATGTAGTAGCGCCACTGAAAACCGCCATTGTTGCTGCGCGGCAGAGGGAAAACAAAAAAAAAACCGACGAATATTGAAGGTGGGAAGTTTAATGGTAACGGATTTGGATAAGAAAGTGAGAGAGATTGGAGATTAAGGTGACGTGTCACTTGTCAGCTCACAGGTGCTAAAGAGGAAAAGTCTTCGGTTATATACGTGGTGGAGTTTAAGTGGATGATGTTCTAAATCATATATGTGTCTAGAACCAGGGGATAATAATTTGCATTGCGGTTTATTTGGTGGATGGTGGGTTATCCTGCAATTTTGAAATATAGAGGAAAGATTTGTAAAAGTTGGAGGGTTTCTTTACAAAAAAATTCTAATAGTAGCTTTGTTCTTCAAGCTGATAGATAAATCATTTTTCCCAGTGTCGTCTTCTTCGCAAAGCCTTGCAAAAACCCTCTCTGTTTTCTCAGTCGGAAAGCATTTTCCGGAGGAAAAAAAAAAGATGAATTCAAACATTTTCCCACCATCAAAAAATCAAAACCAGCTTAATCTACAAGAATCCATCTCGAATCTCCAATCTCAATGCTCCAATTTACTCCACAACGTATCGCAAACCTTCTTCGACCCCAACAATAACAACGCTAATATCTTCTCTGCTCTCAATTCCTTACGAAAGCAAGCCATAGATTCCGGAATCTCTCGCTTCAATTCCGTTTCCCACTCTGCTAACACACCCGTCTGGGCGAGAATTTCTAACGACGGCGGCGCAAGGACTCAAGTGACGACGGCTCCGATTCGCGGCGGGGGATTATCAGCTGATGATATCGAGGAGAGATTGGCGGGAGTTCCTGTTTACGCTCTAAGCAATTCGAATGAGGAATTTGTGTTGGTTTCAGGTACTTCATCTGGGAAATCTCTAGGTTTATTGTTCTGTAAAGAAGAAGATGCAGAGACGCTTCTTAAACAGATGAAGAGTATGGATCCTCGTATGAGGAAAGAAGGGTCTAAAGTTGTAGCTCTTGCTCTTAGTAAGGTAAAAGGAATCATTTTTTCAATACTTAGTCTCTGTGTAAATATCAACACTTTATATAGTTTCTGATTTTGGTTTGTTGTTTCTTGTTTGTTGCTACAGGTGTTTCAGTTAAAAGTTAATGGTGTAGCATTTAGGTTGATCCCTGAGTCTACTCAAGTTAAAAATGCTCTCAAGGTGAGTTGATTTTGCCATAGGACGTGTATCTAGATTGTTTCAGAGCTACTGGATATGACTATTATTGATGATGATTCGTCTCTTTCATATCGTATTTTTAATGTTACTTGACATGAAAATTACATAATGTATGGTAAAACCTAAGACTAGGCTCCTCTCTTCTGGTTAGAACATACACGGAAAGTTCCATGTTGAGGTGAATATTGATCTTGAACAATCTTTTCTGCGTCAACAATGTGTCTAGAGATACTGTGCTGAGGTTTGTTAATGAAATAATTGGGAAAAGGAGCTTTTTTGTTTTGGTTTTCTTCAGAACTACACTAATGGCATTTAGTTATTTGAAGTATATAGGTCTTATGGATGTAATCCTTGCTAGATGTTGTGTAAGGAGACTGCGAAGTACTCGTTATTTATCTGAGAACATAGACTACACCTTTCATTCTTTAGCATTTTGGTTAGCCATATGGAAAGTAAATGATACTACATATCTTCTATATGTGTATGTAGGAAAGAAAAACAGCTGGTTTTGATGATGATGACTTCCATGGTGTTCCGGTTTTTCAGGTAATGTGTGAAATAGAACCAAATGATTTTAATAGTTGTGACTTAGCTTTTTTGTTTGAAATCTATCTATTGCTCTATAATATAGTTTCGGATACTATTTTATTGGGTTGCATCCATGGAAATTGCAAAAAAAATCAAGAGTAGTGCTTCCTTTTAATGTTTTGAGACATGTTTTCTTTCACAATGTACAGTTTTGTTAACAATCTGATTTGTGTTGTCTCAGTCAAAGAGCTTGATTCTGCGAAGTGAAAACATGAGTTATCGCCCTGTTTTCTTCAGAAAGGTTAGTTAAACTTACAAGGCTCAGTTCAGTTTTGTACATACATTGGTTACATGATCGGCAAGCTTTAAGATGGGATGCGTTCTGACAGGAGGACTGGGAAAAATCCCTAATACGAGCTTCTCGTCAACAGAATCGACTTAACCCTGCTCTGAAACCAGGCGATATTCAGGTTTTGTTGTCATTTAAATTTAATCTCCCCATTGTTTTGTCAATCCATAACTTGCTCATCTCATATTAAAATGCATGATTTTGTATTTCAAAGGTTGCAGTTTTCGAAGATATTGTCAAAGGGATGAAGGTAAAACACCACTAAAGTTTTGTAATGCATATTCCTTCTAAGAATGATGGGTTTTGCTGAATCTGTTTCGCGGGGTTTTGGATCGAAATTGCAGGAAAGCGCAACATCAAACTGGGACGACATTGTGTTTATACCGCCTGGTTTTGAGGTTTCAACTGAGCAAACCGAAGAGTAGGTGAAGTCCTTGGAGCATCGTAAAAAAACCTCAACCTAGCTTTTGTGTACACATTGCTTCTCCATTTTCTTAGTCTGATCTCATCATTCAACAACTTGGTGAAGAAAGAGAGAAATAGAATTGATGTTTCTGTTTATGCCACCCTCTCCATTTACCACTCTTCTTAAATTTTTGTATTGCTTCTTCTATGAGGTTTTATGATTTTATTTATGTTTAACAGTTTATTAAGCCTTTTGCCATATGACTATGAATAGCATTTTATGTGATCTTGCGACAAATCCTAAAATCTATATTCTCTAAATCAATTTCGATTTTGGTTCATGAGAAAAAATGAAGTAGCATGAGTTTGAAAAATGAAATGCACTTTTTCATTCAGATGGTTTGCTCATCGAGTTGGGTTTGTTTTGTAGGGTTTCTAAGATAAATTTGGATCCTTTCATTCTCAAATGTGGTTTTAAAAACCAAAATAAATTATGATGTTTTGGAATTGTGAAGATATCGAGATTTTGTGTTCATTTACCAATGAACGCAATTAGTTTATGTTGTTTACTAAAGAGAACAAAATATGGGGTTAAATACTTTGGGTTGTAATAGTTGTGGTAATTTAGCGAAGACAACCCCTTTTATTCCTTTTGATTCTTGATTATTTTGTCAAAAGTTGAGAAGTTGCATTAGATTTTTTTTTTTAAATAAACCTAGTATGATGTGATGGCAATAAAACAATAATCACCGGCCAAATCAAGATCGATATTTTTAGATGATAAGGGAGTTAATCTTGGTTCGGGCAAGCAAAATGTTCCACTTTGATGGCTCATCTTGAAAATGAAATTCAGGCTTTAATATATATATTGTAACATGGAAAACTAGAACATAAGAGCAACAATAGAAGTAAATTAGTAAGGAAATGATACGGAAAAAAAAAAGCCTTCAATGAAATCCAAAGAAAGCTATGGACCAACACCACCAATTAATTAGAAAAATAATTGTCCATTCAATACTCTAAAAAGGTATTTTATACTCCTTTTTAGAGAGTATTGAATTGAAAGGATATGTCATATGATTGAATGGTAAGAAACTCAACTTTGGAATTTTTAACTGAATTTGAGAAGCAATATTATGAAAAATGTCATTTTGAAGCAGTACTGTTTTGAGGAAACTAATTTCGATTGGATTAAGAGATAAACAAATAAACATGCATATGTTTTGGCAATTTGGCTAAAGAGGAAATATTCATCGTTTTATTTTTTATTTCTTCTTTGCTCCAAAATGACCTCTATAACTCAAATTTTAAATAATAATATCAGATATTACAAAAACAAAAGATCAATAATAATGTTTCATGGAAAGTACTTCATCTATAATAAAACGATTGACCTGTTCAACTAAATTTTGTTTATAATAATTGTAATGCCTACAGTTAAAAAAATTGCCAAAAATAATCGTTGACTTTGCCTAAATTTCTTTTTCATATTTAAAATCTATGTTTTTTCTATTTTAGTATAAATATCTATTTGTGTTGCACTTGCATATATA
>VBRH01000208.1:2863-12990 GCA_014578085.1 Cardamine resedifolia | reverse complement strand
TTTTTTTTTTTTTTTTTAAATTGAACAAGTAAAGGTTGAACCGTTGAAGGATGCATTTTGTTCTTTTAAAATTTTCTCTTTTTGCTTGACGGTTTCCATTTAAATATGTGATTCTTTATGGCTATCGGCAAAAACTTTATGAACAAATAGTAATATTTAGGGATCCCTAATATTTACTTGTTCATCTTACTACAAAGAAAATGTATAAAACAATCATTCTATTTTTTAAATAAAAGATTATATTGTCGATTTTTTCTTCATAGTCATTAAATACTTACAGGACAGACAAACACAAGAACAGACTGTCACATGCAATGCTGATCATCACCAATTTTATAACGTCCACATATGTACAAGCAGATAATGCATTTTAATCATTTTATATATGGGACGTGTAAATATGTTGATACTGTATAAGTATTTTATTTTATTTTTGGTCAAAACTGTATAAGTATCTATGCACACAATATGGTACGCTGAAGATAGACATGGATTGTCAACAAAAAATAAAAATAAAAAATAGATAGGCATGGATTTAGCACAAATTCTTTTTCATTTTCATCCAAAAATCCAGCAGCGCCGTCAGGATTCTTCAGAATGATTTAGCACAGCTCATCGATGTTTTAAATGAATATAAAACAACACACAGCTCATCGAATGCTTTTGTTCTTAAGTTTAGCTACTTTATTATAACCATATGCAAAACAAAAATTTCTTTTTTGGTTAAATGCAAAATAATTTACAGTCATCAAAAGAAAAAGAATCAACTTATTTATATCATATCATATACAATCCCTTCTCCAACTACACACCGAATTGTTTGCGTAAGTGTGATATCAATAAACAAAATTTAAAAAACAAAAAAAAGTGTGTTATCAATTAATCGGAAGGATTGATAGTTCATAAACTAAAAGGTAAATCTAACACTAGAGTTAAATTTTGTTATGAGTTCTCAAGAGTTTTCAGTTTTTGGCATATTAAAAATATTAAAATTCTGAAATTTTTTTTTTGTTGATAAATTAAGATGATGAAGTTGTATAATTGAAAAGTATAATTTTGTCAACATTTGAGAAAGTTATATGCGCATTGTTTACTTATATCATCAAGTCATTAACTATCAATCTAGTCGAGCTAACTCAAAAAATAGATCATAAGAATGGTATGGAACTAAAAGCTAATCTTTAATTTTCAATAAACCTAAAATGTTAGGCGAAATGTGTAAATTTTGAAAAGTTCTTTTACTAAAAATAAAAATAATTTACTATTAAATTTTTAAACTAGCTGGATCTAAAACTTTCTTTTCTTATTACAGTTTTTGTTTTTTTAATAATAGTTGAGACATGTAAAAAAGTATTGACCAAATGTACAACAAATTCTTTTCTTATAAGTTTTCTAAATATGTATAAAAATTAATGCAACATTTAAAAATTATAAGTAGAAGTGTTCCTAGTAAAGTTTTCTTTTCTTTTTTTGGCAAACTAAAACGAAAGGCTAACTATATTTTATACCAAAATCATTTGTATGAATACCGTCGTCATCGTGCAATCTAGTAACATGTATAAATCGTAAGCAATACTCCAGTTAAATCATGAAGTAAAAAATTATGATGATTAGCTAAGTCGTTTGTCTGAAAAAATTAAATTAAATTAAATTATAGTTTCATATCTTATTATATGTTTTATAAATAAAAATTTGGTCAAAATAAAGTTAATAAACTGTTCGCATCTCTTTTGGAAAATCTTTTGAGAGTTCCTTGAAGATTTAAGAAGCCATTGACCCTTCACTTTTTTATTATTTTAAATGTTAAGCAAATTCCATTAGTCTACTATTTTAATAACTAGGGTGGTAAAGTAAAATATAAATAATATATCTTTGAATTTAACAAACTATATATTTGTTGACAAAATAATATAAATACTCTCTCCGTTTTAAAGTAAGAGTCATTTTAGATAAGTAATTTTTTGTTTTAGATTTTCAAAGTAATTATTTGGTAAAAGTTGTAGTTTTATCTATATTGTTTTAATGGATTGACCAATAATTTTTTTTATAAATATATTAATAACAGATAAAAAAAATTAATTACTTTTTAATGTGTATGAAAAAACCTTAAACGATATTTATTTAATACAGAAAGAGTATAATAGATTTAATATATAGTCTTTCGGTTTTATGAAAATGTACTCATGTCTTTAAAGTTTTCGGAAACTTAAAAAAATTTTGCAATACCAAATATAACCTTATTAATTAAATTTATTGATATAACTAAGGTTTGTACTATATTGTACTTAATTAATATATATGATTAAATTAAGAAATTAAGAATTAATTTTGCATAAAATATTTGAATTTTCCATCTTTGTGAAACAAAATAAAATTTAAAGCATGCATTTTAATATTACGGAAGGAATATTGAACAAACCCACAAATATGTAACTGTTCGAAAAAAACAAGATTCAAAAATATGTTTAAAAAATAATGTGACAATTTAACAAAAAATATATTATGTAGTAGATCAAATAAGATTTGTCTGTTTTTTCTATCTAATTATAGAACAATTTATGTTGGTTCAAGATATACCAACATTGCATGATATCAATCAATTACATAGTAATAATAATCGATCAGGTTGCATTTTAAATTAAGGATTTTCCATTTATGGAAATATAGTTGCTCGCGAGCTTCAAATCATGGGGTGGGAAGCTGCAGCAAGTAGTGCAATGTATGCGACATCTTTAGGTATGCAAGACAACACTATCTATAGGCTATAGAAAGTCTATAGGACTTATAGTCCTTAGCCACCAATATAGGTTTCGAGGTTCGACCACATTAAGAATCATTCTCAACACATAAATAAACTCTATTTATCACCACCTCCTTAAATTGTGCTTCAAAATTTGTTAATTACCGACCATACTACCAAACACAAATTATGATTCCATTAATCTCCATTATTACAACCACCTTCCTTCAATAATGACCTCAATCAATTTATCTTTTCCATTATTATCATACATATCATAAAATTCATTAACTACAAACAAATAGAATCCCGTTATTTCATTAATTATTTAGTGCTTATACACATATAATAAATCGTTATGGGAATGTATTACAAAAACGCGTGTTTTCTGTTTTCATAATTTTGTTCTAGAGTGAATTATTATTATTTAAATAATACATAATTCAAATAATAGGAGTAACGGAACGGGACGGAACAGAAGCGTTTATAATAGTAATGATCTGTTTATTGAAATAAAGAAAATCTCATGACACCTCACTCTTCGCTTGCTTCCATTCATCATTTCTCTCTCTCTCTCTTCCAAAATCAAACAGAAAATTTACCAAACCCTACCTTCTTCTTCCTTCCTCCTCCTCCTTCCTCCACCGTCTTCTCTTCACGCGCCGCGCGTGTTCTCTAATCAATGGAGGCTCCTACGCCTCTCCTCCTTCTCTTCCTTCTCTACACCATCACCTTCCTCACCACATCCATCGCAGATGACGGAGCAGCAATGCTCGCTTTAGCTAAATCGTTTAATCCTCCGCCGTCAGATTGGTCAACCACCGTATCGACAAACTATTGTAAATGGACCGGCGTACGATGCGCTTCCGGTCGTGTTACTTCAATCAGCCTCGCTGATCAATCTCTCACCGGCGTTATTGCACCTGAGATCTCGACTCTTTCAGAGCTCAAAACTTTCGGTATTCAGCGTAACAAACTCTCTGGTAAAATCCCTTCGTTCGCTAAACTGTCGTCTCTTCAAGAGATCTATATGGATGAGAATAATTTCGTCGGAGTTGAAACCGGAGCTTTCGTCGGACTTTCTAGTCTCCAGATCTTGAGTTTAAGCGATAACGCCAACCTCACTGGCTGGATTTTTCCATCGGAGCTCGTGGATTCGACTTCTCTCACAACGATTTACCTCGATAACACCAAAATCTCCGGTGTGTTACCTGACATTTTCGATTCCTTCGCTTCTCTTCAAAATCTCCGGTTATCTTACAACAACATCACCGGGATTTTACCACCGTCGCTTGCGAAATCTTCGATTCAGAATCTTTGGATCAACAATCAACAATCAGGAATGTCAGGAACGATCGAAGTGCTTTCGTCGATGACGTCGTTGTCACAAGCTTGGCTTCACAAGAATCAGTTCGTTGGACCAATTCCAGATCTCTCAAAAAGTGATAATCTCTTCGATCTACAGCTCCGGGATAATCAGTTAACCGGAATCGTACCGCCGTCACTTATTTCACTCGGAAGCTTGAGGAACATTTCTCTGGATAACAACAAATTTCAAGGTCCTCTTCCTTCGTTTCCACCGGAGGTTAAAGCAACCGTCGAGCACAACGATTTTTGTACGACTATAGCTGGAAAAATCTGTAGTTCTCAGGTGATGACGCTTTTAGATGTAGCTGGAGGTTTGGGATATCCTTCAATGTTGGCTGATTCTTGGCAAGGAGATAATGCTTGTAGTGGATGGGCTTATGTGACCTGTGATTCAAGTGCGACGAGTGTTGTTACTCTGAATCTTGGGAAACATGGATTCGCCGGATTTATATCTCCGGCTATTGTGAATCTCACTACTTTGAAGAGTATTTACCTTAATGACAACAATTTAACTGGTATTATACCTAAGGAGTTGACATCTATGCCTAATTTGCAGTTAATTGATGTCTCGAACAACAATCTTAGAGGGGAGATACCGAAGTTCCCGGCTTCAGTGAAGTTTACTTATAAACCGGGGAATGGTTTATTGGGAACTAATGCCGGAGATGGTTCAGCACCTGGAGATGGTTCTAGTGGTAGTGGAGGTCGTGGTGGGTCTTCTGGTGGTGATAGTAAGGCTCCTGTGATCATTGGTGTCATTGTGGCGGTTGTAGTTTTTCTTGCTATTTTAGGATTTGTGGTTTATAAATTTGTTATGAAAAGGAAGTATGGGAAGTTTAGTAGGACGGATCCTGAGAAGGCTGGGAAGATTATGGTTAGTGATGCTGTATCTAATGGTGGTGGTGGTGGTGGAGGATTTGCTAATGGACATGGAGCTAATAACTTCAATGCGTTGAATAGTCCTAGTAGTGGTGATAATAGTGATCGTTTCCTTCTTGAAGGTGGAAGTGTTACTATTCCAATGGAGGTTCTTCGTCAAGTTACGAATAATTTCAGTGAGGATAACATATTGGGCAGAGGCGGTTTTGGTGTTGTGTATGCTGGAGAGTTACATGATGGAACGAAGACTGCGGTTAAGAGAATGGAATGTGCAGCAATGGGTAATAAGGGAATGAGCGAGTTTCAGGCTGAGATAGCGGTACTTACTAAGGTCAGGCATAGACATTTGGTTGCTCTATTGGGTTACTGTGTGAATGGGAACGAGAGGTTGCTTGTCTATGAGTACATGCCACAGGGAAATCTTGGACAGCATTTGTTTGAGTGGCGTGAACTCGGTTACTCACCTCTGACATGGAAACAGAGAGTGAGCATCGCTCTAGACGTGGCAAGAGGTGTGGAATATCTCCATAGCTTGGCTCAGCAAAGCTTCATCCACAGAGATTTAAAACCGTCTAACATCCTTCTTGGAGATGACATGAGGGCTAAGGTTGCTGATTTCGGATTGGTTAAGAACGCACCCGATGGGAAATACTCCGTTGAAACAAGATTAGCAGGCACATTCGGTTATCTAGCACCAGAATACGCCGGTAAGTTCATTTTTCTCCTATGTTAACTTTACAATGTGCCTAGTTTGTTACTGTACTATGCAATGAGTTTATACATTATGCCATTACTGGTTCCATGTTATTTGTGCTTATAACTTCATTGGATATTGATTTTATTATACTATATGGTTGCAGCTACTGGAAGAGTAACTACGAAAGTAGACGTTTACGCATTTGGAGTGGTTCTTATGGAAATGCTAACAGGACGAAAAGCATTAGACGATACATTACCAGACGAGAAATCTCATCTAGTCACATGGTTTAGAAGAGTCCTAATCAACAAAGAAAGCATCCCAAAGGCACTCGACCAAACTTTAGAGCCCGACGAGGAAACAATGGAGAGCATTTTCAGAGTTGCTGAGCTTGCAGGACATTGCACGGCCCGCGAACCTCAACAGAGACCAGACATGGGTCACGCGGTTAATGTACTGGGTCCACTTGTAGAGAAATGGAAACCGTCGTGCCAAGAAGAAGAAGAGAGTTTCGGAATCGATGTGAACATGAGCTTACCTCAAGCTCTACAAAGATGGCAAAACGAAGGAACATCATCATCGACGATGTTCCATGGAGACTTCTCTTACTCTCAGACACAATCTAGCATTCCTCCGAAGCCTTCTGGTTTTCCGGATACGTTCGATTCAACTGATGGTCGGTGACACCAAAATTTGTTCGTTCTGTGTCAAATCGATGTTTCTTTTTCATTCTGGCTTTTTTCTTTTCTTTTTATGATATTATGATGATTATATTTTATATATATATTGTAAGCACATATATGCTGTATTTGTGTCTGATCACTTGAGCTTTTGCATTTGTTCATTCTTTTTAAGGAAAATTGTATTACGTAGCTTGGTTTCGGAAAAACAAAGGAAAAATTGAAAACTAATATTAGTTTTCAAGTGCTGTAACTTTGAATCTTCACATAGTTGTGATTTGTGAAGAAGTCTTGTTTTTTGTTTTTTAGTTTGTTTTCCCGCGTGAAACGGATATAACTTAAAAAAAAATGTAAAACGTCTTAGTCATTTGGTGAATGTTACAGGCTGTGTTTAATTGTGGACCCAAAGAAGCCAAGGACTTATTGCCACCTTTCATGGCTCAAATTTTGGATAATATTAGGGCTTTTGTTGTGTTGATAAGCTCGAGTCACCTTTTCTTTAGATTAACTAATCTTATTTAAATTTGTTTTGTTTCCTTCTAATTTTGATGTACTATATGTCTGTTATTACAAATGGGAAGAAATCCCCAAACAAGATGTATAATAAAATTTAGGATATTGATAAAGGTATTTATATAAGCGTTTTGAAATATCGAATTAATGTAACTTCTAATATTTTAACGATATTTTATAGAGTTTATAATTTGCTAAAAAGAGTAAGAAATGAGTCGGATCTTTTTGGAAACTACTTATCATCAATTTTATGTTAGAATAATTGCATGGGAAAGTATTAAAAATGAGTGATGGGAAAGGAGAGCATAGATCGGGCTGGAAATTGATTTGGAAACAACTGCTACAAGTCTTACAACTTTAGGTGATATCACATATGGGTGATGAAAAAGAATGTCAAAAGTAAGATCCAACTTAAAGTAAATTAAAAGGGAAATAAAGAAGAAAAAGAAGCATGTTACTATATTCCCATAAACCTCTTTTTATTTGCAAAAAGGAATAAAGGTGGGGTTTTATGTTTTTTTTTTGTTTTTAAATACTAAAAGCTGACTGTTTTGTGTTGTTAAAAAAACTGGGGTTTATATGTTATTATTTTCTTCATATTTGACTTTTAATCTTTTCTTCATAATTGATTTTAATATTTTTCTCGACATTCCAAAATCTATATACTAGTATATATTACATATAAAATGGTACCAATATCTAAAAATTCCTGAAATTATATAAAAAAAAACATCACAGAATAACTTTTCCCGTAATAACTTGGCATCGAACATTCTATGTAATTGCAATGTGTGGTGTTCATATTTTATTGCCTCATATTTGAAAAATATGGTTTATATTACAAAATTAATTGCAAAACAACTAATAAAAGATTGAGATGTTTAATTTTAAATGTATATATGACTACATAATTGATAATACTCCTAAGCTTTAAATAAGAAATGGACATCGGATTTATTAATTAGAAGACAAAGGTCCCAAAAAGGTTAATAAACTTTTTGTTCTGTCTAAATATCTTTTAGGAATCAATTCACATGTGCATGGGTAATTTGGTCTCTTGACTTTATGGATTTAGAAACGCGTTATGAAAAAGACCAAACTAATCATTCTGACACCCACCTAAGAGGTCTCGTGGTCTATTTAGATTTTAGAGTTTGGGATTGGGATTCTAATTTATTATTATCTATGCTAATATCATGACATCACAAATATTCTTTTTGAATGTGGTAGTACCTACTTTTTAATTTAATATGATTACTTGGATTTCTTATAAATATCTTGCATAATTTTGTCTTATACTTATATTTAACCACAACTCTTTTTTTTTTGGAGAATTTGGGCAAATGGATTTTAAAGTACTACAAGTAGTAAGATACGTTTGGGGACCAGATAAGAAGGTGCATAGAAGACCTTAGCTAGATAAAGAAGGTAATTACAAAAATAGTTAAAGCCCAACAAAGGCCTCTGGATTAAGACATCTAGTACTCCACTATATTACATAAAATCAAGTTTTTGATTAAAAAAAAAAAACGAAAATGACATCCTCATTGGACGCTTGATATTTATTTGAAAGATGCATATATACAACTCTACATATAATGATGAAACACAATCTCAATAACTTAGTGTTGTTCTTCTTCTCATTATGGAAACAATAGACTATAACTTG
Source organism: Cardamine resedifolia (assembly GCA_014578085.1). Taxonomy (NCBI): domain Eukaryota; kingdom Viridiplantae; phylum Streptophyta; class Magnoliopsida; order Brassicales; family Brassicaceae; genus Cardamine; species Cardamine resedifolia. The sequence continues at coordinate 4,444 of VBRH01000208.1, read as the reverse complement.
CCATTTCTCGTCCTTAGGACAGCTCCAACCTCAAATGTCATTTACATGAGCTTCCCTACCTGCAATTATCTTTCCATATTTGGTTGATCTGACTAAGATATCATCTTAAGCAAGACAAAACAAATGATTCATAAGTCAATAGTATATTAGTATCTATGTATAGAATATCCATTGTATAGGTCTCTTGATGACAACATCCTCATAATACCATAAGAAGTCAACCTTCTCCCATACGTTGCAAAGAAACCCATTCACATGTTGTTGACTTGACCCAAATACTTTGCTCTATCTAACCAATTTGGCCTTAGGATTCCAACCTTGAATCAAGTTAGACAATTACTTAGATTGTCGACTCTACATGTTAGAATCAGACTCGACCCTGAGTAGAAGCTGGTTAAGCACTTGCTTAGGATCGTTAAGGGCCAATATTTTACAGAAAATGTTACCAGTTCTGATGGTAATTGACTATTTTCAGACACTCCTAGATCACGGATTTGATTATGCGGTGAAGATTTGTATTTTTTTTTTTAATATTTTAGTATTTAAATGGGCCCAAAAAAATTGAATGTTTGGGGTCCAACAAACTTCAGAGCCAACACTGGTTAGAATCAATGTCGACTCTAAAGTTAGAATCAATATCGGCTCTACATGATGACCATTGCTTATGTTGAACTCGAACCTAGGCTTATACTCGAGTATATCATCCAAAAAAATGCTATGGAAACCTTAGGTTTCATCTTAAGCATAATCAAATATATAGTATTTCAATTATGTTTGGTCGGGTTATCACATGCTAATTAAATAAGCAGTAGCCGGTGAAAACTGCCGTTAGGAATAATATTGTGTACCATAAAATATAAACTTTAACTAACTACAAAAACCAATTTTGAATCCGTGATAATATGTGTACCAACGTCTACTATATTGTTTGTTTCCTTATGTATTAGATCTTTAGAGGCCACAATATTTTAATGGTTGTTTAGGCTACTTTTTTTTAAATTTCATCAAGTAGAAGAAAGTACGAAGGAAAAAAAGAGTGAAGTCGTTATTCCTATAAGCAAGGGAAAATTGGAAAATGTAATAGAGAATTCATAAACATAAAAGAAGACAAATTCTCTCATTATTGAATAACAACTTAAACGGTTAAAAAGAGACAAGGAAATAACCGACTAAGTATCTCCGGTTCGGTTTGACAATGGCTTACTGGCTTGTTGGTTGACTATATTTAACGTGGACACTTGAAAAATTTCTTGGGATCTCCATATCTAGGAGCACTCTTCCCACAAGAAGCCATAAGTGTGTAAGCTTCTTTCTTTAGCGCAGGAACATTAAGATACTTTTTTTGATATGAATGTAAATATCATTAAAATGAAATGTTCGGTTATACAAAAAAAATGCTTAACCTGATTAACAGTGTAATCTTTGCCAAAAAATAAAATAAAAAACAAAGATTACATCACAAGAAAAAGAAAGAGAGTTTGAAGATTACTCCTACTGAAGTCATAACCCCATGAGATCCTGAACTTTCGTCGATGTCTCTTGGAGGAAATGGTGTTGCGAATCTGCCTGTCCACTTGCTTG
>VBRH01000207.1:98375-111155 GCA_014578085.1 Cardamine resedifolia | reverse complement strand
ACGTCCACAATTTGAAAGTTCATGCTTTTTTTGACATTTTTCCCATATATATATCTTCAATATTGGAATTACTTACAAAAAATTAAAATATGTATATACATCAAACAATCAACAATACTAAAATTTTATAATTTAATGAAATTAAAATTACAGATAACTTTAAAAAGTTATAAAACTAACGAATAATATCTAAAAATCTAAAGATTATCTGAAAAACTGAAAAAAAATATTAAATTGTAAAATATAAACACTTATTTCTAGTTAATCATGTCGGTAATATTTTATTTTTCAAATTAATTCGTTTTTCTCGGAGAACTGGTAATTATCCAATTCTATTAGTAAAAAAAGAAGAAGTTAATTTCATTATTTGGCTCGATTCTATTAGGGACTTTTAATCCAATTAATACAATTTATTAATAGTGATTTTGACGCCACCTTTTTTTTCGGACAATATTATAGACAATGATAGGTTTTCGGCTTTCCCATAACTTAAATCCACCTACCTCAACTAAGATATAAAATATATATTCCCTTTATTTTAAAATAAGTGTCATTTTAGTTTAAATTTTTTGTTTTATATTAAATATCGTTTTAGCTTTTCAAAGTAAATATTTGGTAAAATTTCAGTTTTATTTCTATTGTTTTATTGCATTGATCAATAATTCTTTTAATAAAATATTAGTAAACGTAGAGAACAAATCTAATTATTTTTATAGAGGAAGTATAGACTTTGAATTTCAATGCTTTCAAGATCAAAAGATGACGAAGATGAAACATGCTTAGTGGCCAATAATCGACCCTCCTGTTAATTATACAACCAAGTCCCTAGAAAATGTATTTCGGTATTTAAAGTTGTCGAGAGTGCTATTTTCATGCTAAATATTGCGTGTATCTAATAAATATCACAGCACAACTAAAAGATGAATTTTGGTGCAACTCTCCTCAAAGTTTTTTCTTTATACTCTCAAACTAATATTTATTACAGAGATGAGGTCTCTAAGATTTCTTTTTCCATAAAACTTATTAAGTTCTTACGTAGAAGTAACGTGTAATCTCAAGTTCACAATAGAAATCAACTTCATCCTCTTCCATGTAAGAGGATATATGTCATATCTTATTTGATTAGTTTTATCTTTTACAAAAAAACCTCTCTCGAGTTTGATACGGGGAGGTATATATGGATCGGTGGAACCAGTGATGGAGTTAGAAATTTTTTTATGGAGGTCAATATTAATATTTAATATATAATAATATTATCTTTGAATTAAAAAATTTATTTACTGAAAATATTAGTTGCTGATTAAAAATTGTATCACTATTAGACTTTTTTTAAATAAAAGAAAAAGTAAAAATAGTGTCATCATTTCTATAAACCATTTAAATTTTAAAATAGTAATTTTAAAATTACTTATCTTTTCGTATAAAATATAACTTCATATGAGTAATTTTATAGATTTCAACATTTTGTATTTCTGAAGTAATCTACAAGACTACAATATTGATGAGAAATATAGTTGGATAAAATATATTTACTTTATTTTCTTCAAAATATATGTTTATCTAAATTTAAATGTATAATTCTGTGTAAGGAAAAAAATGAAAAGTAATTACAAGAATTCAATTTTTATATAAAATGAAGTTGAAGAAAAAAAAATGTAATAAGGAAGAAAACATGAAAACTTATAAAAAGAAAAAGGATTAAAGTTAAATATTACTATATTAGTATGTATTAAAAACTTATAGTAATTAACAATTACTATAAAAAAAATTGACAAGGGGATGAAAATAGAATTTGAACTAAAAACATGGGTGTCATACTACATATTTTAAGCCAAATAGTTCGGTGGATATTAATTTTATAAGTTTTTTTAAAAAAATAAGAAATCATGGGGTCAATTGACCCCCCGCCCTCCCTTATACTTTACTTACCTCCGCCACTGGGTGGAACCTAAACGCAGCAAGGATCAGGACAATGGCCCAACGCATGACACGTGATGCTCATTCGTTAATTCCACTTGATGTTGCAAAACTTAGATAAAGACCGTTTACTATTTTATCACTTCATCTCTTAAATTGCCATAATAGATAAAAGAATGCTTCATATGTATAACAGTATAAGAGTCCCAATAGAAATCAACTTCATCCTCTTCCATGTAAGAGGATATATGTCATATCTTATTTGATTAGTTTTATGCTTTTAAGTGAATGTATATTTGTTTTAGTATAATTAATACTACATAATAAATATGAAATATTCTATCTTTAAACTTGTCCCTATTTAGAAAATTTTTAACCGGTTCGTATTAAAAGAATTACATAATAAACAGAATAGAAATGGAATGAGTAAAGTTTAAAACAAGCAAAGAACAAGATACAAAGAACTAGGTTATTATCCGTGGATATTTCTCTGTAGGTTTTTCTTTCTCTTCTCTTTGTTCGCTCCGTTCCTCTTTTATAAGAAATACTTCTATGTTTTTTTTTCTTCTAGAGATTGAAATGAAACGGTTAAAATTCGAACATATTCCTGATTTTTTAGTGTCTTTATCCATTCTTTTTTAAAAAAAATTTATATTTTTTTTAAATATATTTGACATTGAAAATAACTATTAGATTTGGACTATAATTAAATATTGTTCAACCGTCCCCATTTAAAATTTGTTGTTGTATAATATACAATTCTATCTTATCTAGAATATCTTTTCCTTGTTAATAAATTTTTTATATGATACGAATTGCTTCTTCTTTTTTTCCTTTTTTTTGTTAATGGCTTTCTATTAAATAAATATGATAAGATTTGCTGATAAATCATTTCCTTTTTTTCTTAGATTTGAAACGAAAAATCTGATAAAATTATGAGATTTCTTGAGAAAATAAAAAATATATATTTTGTTATATGGATGAGTTTTTTTCTCCATATCTAGGGATTTGATTTAATTTAATTAAAAAAATCTAGTTTAATTAACTCGGTAGAGAGATTCACGAGACAAAACAAAACAAAACACGTTAGTAAAAACACACGCACGTTTCTCAAAAGCACCGAAACGGTAAACTCCGAAAGATCCCCAAATTAAATTTCTCAAATACCCAAAAAGCCCTTAAACCCTAACGACTTTACTTATATAATAACCCCTTCGCCTCTAAGCTCACCCAACATTTGCAAATTCTCATCTCTCTCAATCACAGATTTGTTTTCGCAAAACCAAAAAGGCTTTTAGAATCATCTTCCTTTACTCGATCTCTCTCGTCTCCTTCGGTTTAATTTTTAATCTCTGTGGAATCGTTTGTGAATGGTGGAAACTAATCCGATCGGTGGTAAGTTTACGCTCTCCCTTTCCATCAAAAGGGCGAGCTTTTTCATTCCTCTGTCTACATCCTCTGTTTTCGCTTTCGGTTCTTGCAAAGAAGGCTGGTACTTTCGCTGCCTTGGCGTCGACCCGTGAACGAATCATCCTTCAAATCTCGACCCGGAATCCTAATTTCGACTAGGGTGTTCTTTTGATTCTGTAAACTCTGTTGTGGGATTTGCTCTGTTTTTTCTTTTTTAATTCTCTTGGAAAATTTCGAAGATGTTGCTTTACAACAAACAGAAGAAGAACCAAAACGCTAAAGGGAATAGGATTCTTATTAGCGTTACGGTTTTGGGAAGTGCCGGTCCGATCCGGTTTGTTGCTTATGAGGATGATCTTGTTGCCTCTGTTATGGATACTGCTCTTAAGTGTTACGCTCGTGAAGGTCGTCTTCCACTTCTTGGATCCGATTTTAATGATTTCCTTCTCTATTGTCCTATGGTTGGACCTGAAGGTACCAAATTAATTTCTCAATCAGTAATGTTTTTGGTTTATTATGTCTGATCTCTTTGGGAATTGGTTGACTTATTTGGTTTTGTTTATTTGACAGCTTTAAGCACATGGAATGCAATTGGGTCGCTTGGAGCAAGGAACTTTATGCTGTGTAGGAAACCAGAGGAGAAGAAGGTTGAGGAAAGTAATGGAAGATCTAATTCCATTAATGGAGCTAGAAAAGGTGGAAGCTTGAAGACTTGGATCAACAAATCCTTCAGCCTCAAAGTCCCCTCTCATTAAGATTACTTTTCTTCTCTTTCAAACCAAAAAAGACAAATCTTTATGTTTCCCTGTTTTTGCTTTTTGCTTATGATTTTGATTCCAGACTTTTGTTAAAGTTTGTTTTTCTTTACATCTCCAATTCATCAGAAATAAAAGTTTTAAATTCTTATCAGTCTGTGGGATTTTACACTGTTTCAAGTGTTTAATTAGCTACTTAATTCTTAATCCCTTGCAAGTTGTGCAACCGAGAAAATATCTGCAATTTGCAGAAGCAAATTGAGGACTTTCTTTTTGTAATATTCGTCTTGGAAAACACGTTTTTGATTTATTATCACGCAATAAGAGATGATTAAAATTAAACTCATATTTGTTGTGTCCGTGATGGAGAATAATTTACAGTAGATTCTTTTTTAATGATCCTTGTCGTAAAGTAAACAAGTTGTACAGAGGGGAGACGTCATTGTCGGATCGAAAACGAAAGTGATAAAAATCTGTTTTGATTTTAAGAAAAAGGAAATTTTGTTTGCAACAGAAGTAGGAAAAAAAAAGAAAAGTAGAGGATGAATAATATTCCATACATTTCATAATATAATATATTTTAACTAAAATACGCATTATTTTTATCTTAAAAAGTTTTATTTAATATATAAAAAAATAATTTAATCAATCATTAAAAAAAAAAAAAATGTAATACCAATTTGTACTCACTGTGTGTGTGCCCAAAGTTTCGCCGTGCTTCACTTCTCTTCTTCTTATCATGAAAACGACACACTGTTTTAATTTACTACTCCACGTCTCACACCACACGCACGTTCTTATAGAGCAACGGAGGTTTCTACATACTTCCATTGTAATATAAAACAACACGATGTTTGTCTCGCTACCTAAGTGTTAACACATACGGCAACGGTTAGATATTTATAAAATTCCACGTGTAGATTACATCTCTTTTTGGAAGTTGGATTGGATCGTGTGGCAAGTGTTAGTCATGGTAATTAGGCCAATGTTCGTGGTTTACACACATAATCATCCTACACTACTTACACGAACTGAAAAAAGAAAGAAGGATTAATAGTAATTGTTTGTTAAAACATGTTATGAATTAGTAAGATACATAATCATACAACTCTAACATTGGAGACAATTCCCACAACTTAGGTGGGGAAACTAGAAAGACTAAAGTCGCTATAGCCAAAAAGTAGAAAAAGTTTGTAGTTGACTTGACATGAGCATAAGGTTCCATAAATTATGGACTTTTAGGCTTCGATCTGTTAGAAGTTCTATGGGCCCTAAGACTAAGAACTACGGGCCTCTATTTGAACAAAATTATTTTTTTTTAAGAAAAAAAAAAAAACATTTGTACAAGCAATCAATGAAACTGTGAAAGCGATGAAAATAAATTATCTGTTTTATCAAATTAAAAAATGGAAACTGGTGTTTAACACAAAAGGTCGAACCAAAACTGTCATCCGTTTTTAAAACTATTTGAGTTACAGAGATGTTATTTTTTTTTTCTATTAATGATAGGAAATAGAGGAATGTTGTGCTAATTAATTTCAATCTGAAAACGGGATTGTGGTTGGAGACTTGGAGTGTGGGAAACGAATTCTCTATCAACATGCAAGCATGTATGTATGAATGCTCATTATTATCACGTTACGTTTGCTTGATGATAAATTTAATTAGTTTGTAATACAAGTATAATTAGTGCATGGTAACGAACACCAATATGCTCTGAAACTTGGCCATTTAATTCCGTTGACCTTAAGAGATTGATATTTATGTATTTGTTTGACTATATATCGACAACTTCCCCACCACCATAGCCACCACTTGCCATTTTCCTTTATAGAAAAACTAAATCAGCCCACTAAAAAAGTAATTTAATTCACCAATTTGTGGATTTATGAAGTTTTATTCTGTCTCAAAATTATTTAAAACATTTTTAAAATTTTGAAGAAAATAAGAATATGTGTGTTTTGTGAGGGAAAATGATCAATTTCAACACAAACTATTTATACGATGCATTTTTATATATGAACTAAAGTTTGGTGCATTTTTCAACTTCGACTTAGTAAATTTTTAAAAAACCTACATGAACATTTATATGTGTGTCGAAATCAACTTTGACCGAAACAGTCTTAGTCAAACCGCTGAGTTAGATGTCACGTGACATATTTCCGCTGAGTCAGATGCCATGTGGCATATATTTTGCTGAATCAGATGGCACATATACTTTTACAAAAAAAAATTCATTTTAAAGTGTTATGTAATGTACTAGGTTTAATTTTTTTTTTAGACTTATAATGGAGAAACATAAACACTATTATAAGTGGAGTCACCTTATTGATATTTTATCATTTCTATAGCCGTATCAACCGTAAGGTTTCAACCATTAAATGGTACATTCTTGAATAATTATAAATCTCAGGAAATTCAAAAATTATAATTGTTCAAAAATGTACCTTATAGTGGTTGGAATCTTACGGTTGTTACGATTACATAAATGATAAAAAAATCAATAAGATGGATGAACTAATAATGGTGTTTCCATTTATTCATTATAAATTTAAAAAAAATTGTGACCTAAAACATTACATAAACTTCAAAATAATTTTTTTTTTTAAAGTTTACGTGGTATAATCTGCTGAGTGGCATCTAACTAATTGGTTTGACTAACACTATTTCAGTCAAAATTGATTTCGGCACACATATGAAAGTTTATGTAGATTTTTAAAAAATTTACTAAGTTGAAGTTAAAAAACGCATTAGATCTTAACTCTGTGTATAAAAATACACCATGAAAATAGTTCTTGAAATTGACCATTTCCCCCTTATTGTGTGGGTGTTACTGTGTTAATATACTTGTAGATCTTTCTTTTTTGTACTAAGGGGTTTTACTTGTAGATCATGTTCTTTGGAAACAAAAAAAACAGATAGTATTAAATACTGAAGAAAGAAAAATAAGAAATCAAAGAATACAGCTTTTTGTTATCAAAAATGTTGTTGGGTTAGTTGGCGATATAGTCTCTTAGTTTGCGCTTTAAATATATCTGGATTCTTTTCTACTTTTATAAAAAGTTCGAAATTTTTTAGTTGGACATGAAACTCTTATGTGGCTAATTTTACATGTCAATATGAATTCAAAACTCACAACAACTATATTTTCTTGTAGTATTATAACCCGTGCACTTACTATTTAAATAAAATAAAATTAAATGATAGTGTTTACAGGAAATTCAGTTTAGTTAAAAGATGACAAAAGATTTTGAAAGTAAATTAAAGTGGTCTAATCTTGGTTTGTAGATGAAATGTTGTCTTTTCTCGGTGTGTTGAAGATTGCCTTAGGTCTAAAACTAGAGCTGCTGAACAAATTAGTAGCTAGGTTTCTTCTGGTAAGGAACTTGGCTTGAAAGCGGAGCTACGATTAATATAGGTTTGGACCGTTTGGTACATCACTTATAACTTATAAGTGAAATGCCGATGTTGGTTTGAGTGTGGTCACACCGACTTTGGTCTCTATTTCCGGAGTTTGTAGATACGTATTTGTCAGAGGCCGAAGAGATATTTGGTATACCTGTTAGAACACGAGGCCATGTCGTGGGTTGCGTTCAATGAGGTATTGAGGTAGAGAATAATACATGGTTAATATTACTATTTTTATAATGATCAATTATAAAAGTGGTATCTGCGTATCGCTATCTCTCAGTTTTTATGTACTGCTGCTATTTATCGATTCTAACTATTCGTTATTGTTTACTGCTCATTCTTTCTAATATATTTCGGATATTTTTTCTATTGCATAGTAACACATCATATATATATATAGCATAATGAAGTAAATATCATTCCTTAATTCTTAAAATATATTATACACAACTTATACGATACGTTCAATACAAAATTTCAATAGTCAGTGAGTATATGTATAATAGAAAATTATAAATTGCTTTTTTTTTTTGGTCAACAATTATAAATTACTTTCTAATTCACATGAAAATATCCAAACCACATTAATACTGAAAAGTAAGGAGTATATAACTCATAACTTCAAAGTATAGAAAGAAAATAATAAGGTTTGAACATTGAAACAATGATCTTGTTGACAAAACAGGAGCTTCTGACTTTGGAAACACTATCCGAAATTTGGAAACTCTTGTCGTATCACCTAACCAAAATAATGAAAGAACACACTAGGAAGAAAATATTTGATTTGTTTCCGTTATGGAGAAAAAATCATCAAGAATATTTATTCCATTCGGTGAAAAACCAATCAGAAAATAGAATTTCTATATTTACAGTAAAAAAAATAAATCTGAAAATATTTAAAACAGAGGCTGAGATATTTTAACCTTTTTTTCTTAATTTCTAGATTTTTGGGGAAAAGGAAATCCCTAATCCTTAAAACAATTAAACTAAGAAAAAAACAAAACAAATCCAAATCCCAAAAGGATTGGTCAATAATCTGTGTGCTACAAAATATCAATGGCAATTTCGTAGTTAAGAGTAAAAATTAAGGATATTGTTTTAATCTTTCTCTACCCTATTCATATATAATAACCCTTCTCTTCCCTCCGGTCAAAATCTCGTCGTCTTGTTAAAGTCTCTGTTTTTCACGCCGGAGATTGATAGAGAGAGAAGTAAAAGCGAAAAAGCGAGAAACTTTAGAAACCCCAATAATGGATCCGATCGAATCTGTCGAGTACAATGGCTTCGAGACCTCTAACGGTAACTCTCACGTCGACCATGGCTGGAAGAAAGTTGTCTACCCAAAACGCAATCGGAAGCAAAAACCAACGGATCAAGCGGCGGCGAATGGTGGAAAGATTGTCACCAATGGAGCTCAAGCTAACGGAGATAACGTTTTCCGTTCATTGGAAGAACAAGCTGAGGATCGTCGACGACGGATCCTTGCGGCGAAGATGGCTGCAATTGATTCAGATGATGATGGTGCGGTGAGATCTAAACGCCGATCTAATGGTTACGATGATGAAGGTTATGATTTTGATGGTAGTGATGATGAGATCGCGGCTCAGAATGAGAATCTGAAGGCTGTTGAAACTACAAAGCCAAAGCCTAAGAAAGAGAAGAAGCCTAAAGTCTCTTTGCCTGAAGCTGCTTCTAAGATTGATCCTTCAAATCTCGAAGCTTTTCTTATTGAAGCATCGGTATGTGTATGCATGGATTTGAAAATTCGACTCTGATCTGTTTTGATTTCTGATCTGAATTGTAAAGTAACGTTTTTTATTTTAAATGATTTGGTTTTATAGGAATCGTATGCGAGTCAACCAGAGATTCAGCTAATGAGATTTGCTGATTACTTTGGGAGAGCTCTCTCCGGAGTTGCATCTGTGCAATTTCCATGGGTGAAGATGTTTAAGGAGTCTCCTCTGTCTAAGCTTATCGATGTGAGCTAATGTTTTTACATTGTTGAGATTTTTGAATTGAAGTCTAGGTTAGTAGGTTTGGTAAAGCTGATAACTTTATTGTTTGATCAATAGGTTCCGTTGTCTCATATTCCTGAGCCTGTTTACAAAACATCAGTTGATTGGATCAATCAACGTCCAATTGAGGCTCTTGGAGCCTTTGTATTGTGGGCGTTTGATTGTATTCTCACAGATTTGGCAGCTCAACAAGGAGGTGCCAAAGGTGGGAAGAAGGGTGGACAGCATACGTCTTCCAAATCTCAGGTATTTTTGCACACGTTTCTCAATGCGAAACTCTAATCTTTGCAAACCTTTTTCAATGTCAAACTCTGATCTTTGCTCATTGATTCACCTATATCTTGTCTTGAATCCAGTTACCTTTCGATTACTAAATCCATCATGTTTTATCGGTTTGACGATTAGGTGGCAATATTTGTTGCATTAGCAATGGTATTGCGTAGGAAGCCTGATGCTTTGACTAATGTATTGCCAACCCTGAGGGAGAATCCCAAGTATCAGGGTCAGGATAAGCTTCCGGTTACAGTTTGGATGATGGCTCAGGTTTGTGTGAATTTTTGTAAATGAGAACTAAGGATGTCAAGATTTGTGTGTTTCTGTGTTCTTTGTTCTGAAATTTTGGAAATTCTAAAATGTGGACAGGCCTCCCAAGGTGATTTATCTGTAGGCTTGTTTTCATGGGCACACAACTTGTTACCTGTAGTCGGTAATAAGAACTGCAATCCTCAGTCAAGGGATCTCATCCTGCAGTTGGTTGAGAAGTGAGTCAAAAGTTTTCTTGTGATCTCCTTTGCTATGTATTTAGATAGTAAATCATCTAATCTTGTTTATGCAATTTTCTTTTTAGAATTTTGGCGAATCCAAAGGCTCGTACCATACTTGTAAATGGAGCTGTTAGGAAGGGAGAGCGATTGATTCCGCCTCCTTCATTTGAGATCTTGTTGCGGCTTACATTCCCTGCATCATCCGCAAGAGTAAAGGTAAGTAGTATTAGTATTGGAATTTATAAAACATAATCTTGATGTGTTTGTTTATTCTGATCACAAGCATGGTCCTTTGATGCACACAGGCTACAGAGAGGTTTGAGGCAATATACCCCTTGCTGAAAGAAGTGGCTCTTGCCGGTGCACCAGGAAGCAAGGCAATGAAACAAGTCACACAACAAATATTCACTTTTGCTCTGAAATTAGCTGGAGAAGGTATTATTAGCAAAAAAAATCTTGAATCCCTGACTTTTCTGGTTCCCTCTGCTTCTTTAGATAAGAGTTCTAATGGTACCGTTGTTACAGGAAACCCTGTTTTAGCTAAGGAAGCTACAGGAATCGCTATCTGGGCTGTGACCGAAAACGTTGATTGCTGCAAGCACTGGGACAATCTCTACAAGGAGAATCTTGAAGCTAGTGTAGCTGTTCTTAAAAAGCTTGTAGACGAGTGGAAGGACCATTCGCTTAAACTATCATCATCACCGAATGATGCTCTCACTCTCAACCGAACTATGAAGAGCTTCAGGCTAAAGGTAATGCCTCCACATAATCTTAGCTTTAATTTCATCCTCTACTCTCTTGTAATTTCATCTCTGATATGACACATGTGATGTTATAGAACGAGGAGGCCATCACTGAAGGAGGAGCCAATGGTTCTCTTTACAAAGAAGCTGACAAGTCTTGCAAAGTGATCTCGGGGAGACTCTCCCGTGGAAGTGGCTGCCTCAAAGGAACAGCCATTACTGTTATGGTTCTAGCCGCTGCAGGAGCAGCCGCTGCAGCTGTTTTATCTTCCAACCCGGAGGCTACAACCGAACTAAAGAATCTGGTGGACTCATGGGAGCTTAACAAATACCTGGACACATACACTGAGGCCATCACCACAGCTTTGAAGAAGTAAGAGAAAAGTAACCAAAACACCTGAGGAGGTAAACTCTTAATATCGTCGATGTAGAGAATTACTTAAAGTTTAAAAGCCTTTTACACTCCCAAGATACAAAATTTTGAACATCTTGACCAGAATTTAGGGGTTAAAGAGGTGATGAATAATGAGGGTTTCGTTTTTATAATCACAAAGTTGGGATTTTGGAGTTTGGAGTTTGGAGTCTGCTCAAGTTGTAGAAGTTTTTTTAAGACTGTTTAATTTGTGTCGAGATAATTTATTTCTTGTTTTTTTTTTTCTCCCCTCATGACAATAAAGTTATTTCTGTTTATTATGTTTGATTTTGGAGTATCTTGAACATAACCGTAAGCCAAATATATAAGAAAAGAGCCTGCACAAGTCCATTACATTGTGTTCATAGAGTATCAATCTATCTATTAATCGAGATCGTAATCTTCTGGCTTTGCAAATGGGTATTTGAGGTAATCGTTCTTGATAGAGGAAGGATCTGCAGGTTTGTCCCAAGGATACATCATTGATGGATCTCTTGGGAACTTTCTGAAGTTGAGAAATGGTGCCCATAACAGTAGCCTGGAAAGTGATATTATTGGTAAGGACTTTAAAAGAGAGACTAAGCATTGATGCAAATTGATGATGGTGTGATCTTTACTTACCCAGGGAAGAACATGAAGACGAACATAAACTGTATATACATCTCGAAAAACTTCCTTCTGTACCATCTTACTCTCAGCCAGTTCATGATGATTGGCTTAACACAACCATAGTATATAAATAAGTCCCACATTCATAATCATGAATCATCATCTAAATTTTTTTGAAAAATACAATGTCTGTCTCCAAACTTACTGGCATTACGAGGAAGTACCAAACGGATATGATAGTGATATCGAGCACAACACTGCTCAACTCCTGCTGGTTGTTGACTCCCGTTATTGCCAATGCCGGATGATCAATCTGAAAAACTAAAGGTTTTTTCGATTACCGCCAATTTTCTTATGCTTTCAGTCGACGAATATCAAGAGGTCTCATGTATGGTTACCGTGACAAGAACTGCTCCGAGTTGAGCTGCCAAGATTGTCTTCTTTGCTCCAAAGAATTCACCGGCCTTTGCTTTCATCTTGACAACATTCTGTAGTAAACAATAACAGTCAAGCCCAAGAAGCAAGAGATTTTTTCCAGATTCTTGTTGATGGCTCTTGTTAACTAAGATAGAGAAGTCTTACATGAAGAAGAGCATCGTTGGAGTTGGAGTGAGATGTAATACAGAGAGGAGATTTAACACTGCGAGGCTTCAAGGAAAGAGAGGACAAAGCAGTCGGGGAACAGAGCCCAAGAGAGCAGCAACGGCTCATCTCTATGTTTCTGTTTTTTTTTTTTTTTTTTTT
>VBRH01000207.1:72662-84867 GCA_014578085.1 Cardamine resedifolia | reverse complement strand
TTTTTTTTTTTTTTTTTCCATTGACCCATTAACTATAAAATTATCACCTATAGAGAGACACACCGATTGCGAACCTAGATTTGCTACTCTGGTATGGCCATTACCTCCAACCTTTTTTAAGTATTAAATTGTCTAATTACCGTTTTCAATCTCTCTCATTAAGGCTTTGCTCGAGTTTCGAACCCATCAAACGTCGCACTATAATGTACCTTCGCTGACCGGAAGAACTACAAGAGGTCAAGAGCTATGGCAATATTCTAATTACCTTGAAAGATAAAATATATTTGTCCGAGGAGATGAAAACCTATCTTTTGTTTAAACTGTCGATTTAAATATACAGTAAAAACTTATCAGAATCTGTGAATGGTTTATCCAATAACTCGTATCTAAAATAACAAAAGGAGATAAGTTACTAAAAGAGAAAAGAGGGACCAAGCTTGACCGAGCAATTGAAATCAAAAGAAACGCGTCTTGGGTCTGTACTTCCTTCCACATGTGTTACTACTTTATGCCAAACTATTTCAGTTTTTTTCTTTTTAACGTCATCCTCAGTGATGTCATCTTTTATTTTAAATAGTTTTTTTTTTTTATGGTCATCATATTGGCCTACAAAATGCATGCTCCAAATATGATGATGATGCATCCACTTTAAAAATCTATATGAATATTATGCATCCACAAATCTCTCGCTCATCAATTGTGCCAACTCTTTGAATGTATTACATCTGATATTAAATCGCAAAGCATTAACCTTGTGATTGCATTATGTATTATTTCCACATTGTATATATAATTTAAGGTTTTTACTTACAAATTAAGAAAACAATTGATTTTTTTATTTTATCGTTAATTAATGTTTATATAGTTTTGTTTTATTGGTCAAACCATTAAAACAATAAGAATAAAATTAATTTTTTTTTATCAAATATCTCTATTGAAAACATAAAACAACAAATAATATGAATCAAAAATAAAAATCTAAAACTACAATTAAAATGAAACCAAGTGAGTATAAGGTTTACTAATAATATATATATCTATCATTTTTCACTTTATTTTTGACTTTTAGCTTAACTTGATACATAGTTGTTCTACTAGTATATGCCATTGACACAAAAACTTTCAGCCACCCGAAGATCCACTCCCAGCACGTAATGGCTTTATTTGTCAGACAAATTGCTCTTGGTCAGAGTCAGTGGTCATGGTTGGATCCTGTTAGCGGATGATAGGATCGTGCATCTAGGTTTGAAGAGCCAACGCCGCTCGACCTCCATTCCGAATTCGATTTTTTACTCTGGGCCATGAGTTGTTTACGAGATTTACACATTTTTTAGGTTAATTTCTAGACCGATTGCAAGGATCTCATAACGTTGCTAGATCTCTAGAGGATTGGCCGACGTTTGCATCAGCGATAGATGATTTCAGCGCCTTTAAACTCTTATTTCCTATGTTTTCTATTTTTTTAATTTTTCATAATTTGATTTCTGTGCCAGACTTCCTGTCAAATAAAGCTTGAGCACGAGACCTGTTATTCTCCCATGTAAGCTCTATATCTCCGGATTGGTTATTCCATGAGGAAAACTTCATCCTATAACCTTAATAGATTTTTTTTTACCGAACTTTTTTTTTTTATCTGAAGTTGTAATTTTATGTCTTATTCTAATACACAAATATTCTTCAACTGGTTTACGCATCATGAGAAATCATAATATTTTTTAAAAATAGAGAAAATATTAGTTTAATTTTTTTAATAACATAAATTAATATAAAAATATGCTTGAGCCGATAACTTAGCCAATTGAAAAACTGTATTTTTTTAATAAATGAAACATTGTGCTAAATTTGGCACACAAAAACTTTATTTTATATTATTTAAGAGAATTGCCCTTGAATTAGTCACTTGCGTAACTATTAAAGAACATATTTGAGTTATGTATTTGAATTATAAAAAAACACAAGTGGTGGTCTTCCAGTTATTTGAGATTGGATATGTGTCTGCCTTGAAATTCAGGTTTGATTCCACTTGACCATCCAACCCGCAGAATATTTGCGCGAAAAAGAAGGTGGACATAAGAAAAATTAGTCTGAACCTAAACACTAAAATTTACTTTCAGATTAAAAAAAAAAAAAATTATAAAAAACCCCGTTTACATTCTCTGAGTGAACCCCGTTTAAAAAATCCCCGTTCTCCCAAAAAAAACAAATTGAAAAGTAACACAAAATCAAAACTTACTTTTGAGTGAAATATCATCATTTTTCTTTTCTTTTTGTGAGACATCAGCCATCAAACTTTAAATAGTAATAAACAAATGTGAAGTTGTTTGAAAAATTTGGAAAGAAGAAGACTTGACTATTATTTATCCTTGTGCGTGAATTAAAAAAGGAAAACAAAAACACGAATACATCTTGACTTTCGTCTCTATTCTCTCTAATCGTGTCCTTCCTTCACATAAAACAACTAACGATTATACTAGTCTATTAAAAACAACAATACAATCAATCACAAACACGCTTCTTCTTCTTCTTCTTCTCCCTCAATCATCCCTAAATCTCAATCTGATACCACACCCGACTAAACCCAATCAAACGCCGCCGAATCAAAATCCCATCAAACCCATTCCACTTTCTGGTTCTTTGTTATTTTCCCCTTAATCTCTGATCTTTCTATTGCTTTCCATGGGATGGTCACTAAGAATTCTCTAAAGAGCAACGTGGGCATGACAAAGTCCATGAATTTCTTTCAGAACATTATTAAACCTTTCAAACGCAGCTCCAATCGAGGTAAAATCCGTTTTGATTTTCAAGTTTTTGTTGTTCTTCTTCTTCTTCTTCTGACCTGAAAGATTAGGTTTTGTGTAAATTGACTCACCTCTTCTTCGTTGACTTAAAGGTCTTGAAGATGATATTGAGCGAATAGCTGCTTTTGAGCAAAAAGTTTTCCCATTTCAAGTTTTAGTTTCCGCTACCAAAAATTTTCACCTAACCCACAAACTCGGTGAAGGTGGATTTGGTCCCGTCTTCAAGGTAAGCCCAATTTTGGCATCCCCAGAGCTCAAAGTTTCCATTTTTAGGGCTGTGTAATTTTGCAAAATCTGTATGTATTTCGTGTATGGGTTTTTGCTTCAAGTGTTATTATGTGTGCTCTTCATGGGTTATGTTAGTTTGGCTGATGAGATTGATTGTTGTGTAATAGGGAAGTTTACCTGACGGGAGAGACATAGCAGTGAAGAAGTTATCTCAAGCTTCAAGGCAAGGCAAAAACGAGTTTGTTAATGAGGCTAAGTTGTTGGCTAAAGTCCAGCATCGTAATGTCGTTAATCTTTGGGGTTATTGTACACATGGAGATGATAAACTCTTGGTCTATGAGTACGTCGCTAATGAGAGCCTCGACAAGGTCCTCTTCAGTAAGTTTATCTTTTCAATGAGATTGGTTTGTATAGTAGAATTAACGGTAGTGAAAGAAGACGTTTTTAACGCGTAGTGGTTGTTCCATTTGAATGCAGAATCTAATAGAAAATCAGAGATAGATTGGAAGCAGAGGTTTGAGATCATAACAGGCATTGCTCGAGGATTGCTTTATCTCCATGAAGACGCCCCAAACTGTATCATCCACAGAGACATTAAGGCTGGCAACATATTACTTGATGAGAAATGGATTCCTAAGATTGCAGATTTTGGAATGGCTAGACTCTTTCAGGAAGACCAAACACATGTCAACACTCGTGTGGCAGGAACCAAGTACGCTCTCTATTGTTGGCCAAGATTGCAGATTTGGTCTTGGTGTTTTGTAGTAGAATGTTAATTAACGTTTACTGCTTCTTTATGCGCAGTGGTTATATGGCGCCTGAGTACGTAATGCACGGGGTTCTATCGGTAAAGGCAGACGTATTCAGCTTTGGGGTTTTGGTTCTAGAGCTCGTAAGTGGACAGAAGAACTCGAGTTTTAGTATGAGACACCCTGACCTGACTCTTCTTGAATGGGTAAAGCCTCTAGTCTCTCGTCTCATGCTCCATTCTTTCTAGGATTGTTGTGATTTTGCTCAAGACTTTTTTTTCTATTGTGACACAGGCATATAAGTTGTACAAGAAAGGCAGGACCATGGAGATACTAGACCCGGAAATAGTAGCTTCGGCTGATCCGGACCAAATCAAACTTTGCGTTCAAATCGGTCTGCTCTGTGTTCAAGGTGATCCACACCAGAGACCACCTATGAGACGAGTGTCTCTACTTCTCTCGAGAAAACCAGGACATCTAGAAGAACCAGACCGTCCTGGTGTCCCGGGATCAAGACACCATCGTCGAACACATCGTGCTTCAGGAACAACATCGCTTGGAACAGTGTCGACCACTGGATCCAGTACAGATTCTTTCGGTTCGAATTTGAACACAAACTCAAACACCGGAACCGGTGGTAGAGTAACGCCCACATCTTCTAGGACTCCGACTCGGACTCATGCCACTAGAAGTGCTGGTCCTAGCTCTAGCTCCTCGGACCCACACGGGAAACGACCATTGAGTTATTGAAAGTACATAAAATCTGGTCACAGGTGGGATTGTAAATAGCGAGCTGCATATAAGATATTCTCATTTTCTTTTCTTTTCTGTTTTGGTTTTGGAATAGTTAATTTTTTTTTTTACTACGGTAGTGATTTAGTTTTATTTCATTTTCAAATGATGAAATTTTTTATTCATTTGTTACGATAGTATCTTATAGAATAAATTCCGTCGTCACATTTCCGTCGTCACATTTCGAGGTCCTCGTACGTATAAAAGGCATATTCTCTATTTTGAATCTGACAGTTAATGCAAAATAGATGCAATATGAGCGTCTCTCGAGTTATATATATAAAAGAATGGTTTAATTTGTAAGTAAATATAAACTCACGAGATTAACCCACAAAAGAGATTAAAAAAAAAAAAAAACAATAGTAGTAACGTAATTAGTTTGTATATAGTCTTTGTTGAAATGAATAAGAAAGATGTGTCAAGGTTCACGGGTTCGTTCTTGGTTTTTATTTAATCCAAAAGACAAGAGAGGAATCATTTTCATCTAAATTACACTCCTCCCAGTTTAGGCATTTTTCCTTTGTCCTTTCTACATATTTTTTTGTCTTTTACTATGCTTTTGTCTCAACAATGACTAATGATTTAGCTAACCATCAATTTTTTTTTATGTATATATTCAATTGATTGTTAGCTATTTTTATATGTACGTTTGAGTAGTTTTCTTGCTTCTATATTCAAAGTATAGAGTTAGTATCCAATCATCATTTGATAACATATAAACTGAGAATGATTTTGTGTCGATTTCAAAACAGATTACACTTAGACTTAGAGAATTATATAATGGATGTGGGAAAATAAAAAGGTTCAGTGCTTGAATTATTGGATATGGACCTGATATTGAGTGTATAAGAAGAAGATTTTAGAGTAGGAAAGTAAGGGATGATATGATAAATGCCTTAACTCTAAATTTCCAAGTGTTTTTAATTAGTGGGTCTATGCAAAACTCAGACTAATTCAACTTAAGAACTTTACTTGTTGATAGATGTAACTATAGTAAATTGTTGATAGTATTTACTATTTAGCAATATCCTAAAAGACGCTATACTCTAGACGTATGGCAGTGCACCGTATAACGTATAATTGTATATATGGTCGTTTATGCGGGAACTATACGGTAGATATTTTTTATTAAAATATATATATATATGTATATTAAAAGATAGTCGATATATGCATATATTAATATATATTTACAATGTCACGATAAATAAAAATTATAAAAATAAAAATAATGATGAAATGTATATGAATATTAGATGTTTGAAATTCTTATATGAGCAAATAAAAATGATTAAATAATTAATAAAAATGAAATAATAAAAAAAATTGACGATAAATTCATCTTATTTTTTATTTTAGGGTTATTTTTATTGAAGAAAAAACTATATAGTTTTGTTAAATTTTTTAAAAACATTAACAAAAGGATTCAATTTTTTTTGGAATTCTTTTAAAACGCCGTATAACGGTGTATAAACACTGTATATACAACCATATAATTGTTACTGTATAATAACACTTTATAGCTAAAATACAGTACAATTACTCACCGTACAACATATATACACTGTATATACGGTCGTACATGCCGTATTTTATAACACTGCTATTTAGCAATGTTCACTATGGTATCACAAGTAAGAGTGCGAAAACTCATTTAGTTTGCTCTTTGTCCGTATTAGTTAAATGCATTGTACAACATTTACAATGCATATGATTACAAAGTAAAAAAAAACAGAGCATTATTGCTTGTACTTCCCTGGTTTGCTCAGTTCTCATCTTTAAATTGTATTGGATTTTTTTACCCAAAAAAAAATTATAGTACTGGATAGTGATACGTCAACCAAAATAATTACAGATTTATAGTACTTTATCGTTTGATGTATTATATTATTACATGGAGAATCATGGGCCCATCGATTGAAGATGCTTTTGTATCCATAATAAGAGTTTTCTAAAACTTATAGTTGTAATTTTAGGAGAAAATTTGAAATTTCGATAATTTCTTACTAATATATTTACTACAATCAATTCTGGAGAAGTGAAGTTCCACTTCCACTTCAGGCTTTATGGATAATCTAATGTATAATCATATTCGTTAAAGTTTTTTTAAGTCTGAAACTAAAAAGTGAGCAAATATATATTTGAAACCGAGTATATATTGTCATATAAACCAAGTACATAACAATTTCGACACAAAAATATATTAACAACTAAGGAAAACTCACATATAGTATTAAACCAGAGGCAACTTTTTCTTTACTAATACATTTATAAAGTATAAAATTAATTTTTTTTTCAAGAAAACGAAAGACTCTATCGATGACTTAAATAATAATTAGTGTACTATTGCCTTGTCGGCGTAGCGGTTAACTAAAGCGAGGGCATTGCTAGTGAGCTTCTTGACGCCATCCACTCGTGAGCAGACGTCATCTTTGACGGAGTCATCTTCGTTGAAGTCTTCAAATCCGTCAGTACAAGTATACTCGTAAGTGAGAGCTGCGCTAAGCCAAGTCTTGACATTGCTCATCTGCAACCTAAATGACTGGACCGAGCCAGACGCAGAGACAAGCTCCTTCATCTGTTTCATCGAGCCTCTCATCTGGTCAACAGCATCCTTCAGATTCTCGAAGCAGCCTTTGAGGACAGCGATTTGGTGGTCGCGGGTATAAGCGTTTTGGAGGTACGAGAGAAGGTGGAGAGTGTTGTGGAGAGGAAGAGAGATCGCTATGCGTGCGAGGCGGTTCGAGTCATCGTGGATGGAGTTGGCAAAGGAGGAGAGTGTGGAGAAGCAGAGGTCAGGGTAGAGTGTGGTGTTGCAGGCAGTACGGATGAAATCAGACCCGTCAGATGACGGGAGTGGGGGATCAACGGTGAGGATTGGTGAAAGAAGGGAGAAGAAGACAAGTGGGAGGATAGGTCTCATCATTGTTAGTACCATTTTGTGATGGATTGAAGAGTCTTCTTCCTTTTGGAGTAATTTATAGGGTTTTTGAAATGGCTTTTATAATCCGTTACAGTTATTTTTTAAATAAAATATGAGATTATTAAGATTAAAAATTAGGTTGAGCTTGGAGGTGAACCGGAATACTCTGCCAACTTCATGCCTATTTAGTGGGCCGGGCCGTATATCAATCTATACAAAAAGTTATCATATGTAATATTCATTGACTAATAGTTACAATATCTGAATTGTTTTTCAAAAAATCATCTTTACATACCTTTATAAATTGTAAAATGTCCTTTAAATTGTATAGTCAAAACTGAAAATTAAAGTATAGTCAAAAGTGAAAATTTGACATCTTTCTAGTAACTATTAGTCAGTGAATATTAAATATGTCAAATATGTAATGTTCCTTGACCAATAGTTACAATATCTGATTATTTTTTTAATCATCTTTACCTACCTTTATAAATTGTAAAATATCCTTTAAATTATAGTCAAAACTGAATATTCGACATCTTTCAGTAACTATTAGTCAATGTCAAATATGTAATATTCCTTCACTAATAGTTACAATATCTGATTTTTTTTTTAATCATCTCTACAGACCTTTATAAATTGTAAAATATCCTTTAAATTAGTAGTCAAACCTAAAAATCAAATTATAGTCAAAACTGAATATTCGACATCTTTCTAGTAACTATTAGTCAATGCCAAATATTTAATATTCCTTGAATAATAGTTACAACATCTGATTATTATTTTTTAAATCATCTTTACATACCTTTATAAATTGTGTAAAATGTCCTTCAAATTATAGTCAAAAGACTCAAAACTGAAAACTAAAACTATCCTCCGATAACTCTCTCAAGAAGAGAGCACATATTCATCTATAATTTACATAATGAATCCCGGAAATGTCTTCGCCGTCATCCTCCTATCTCTAGCGGTTCTCCGACCAACACTAACCTTCGGAGCTGACCCTGACCCCATAGAGTTCATCGGAAAGATGTACACCACATGCCCTGTATACAAGCCGGAAGACCCTACTCTCTACCCTCGTATCTGCAACAAGTTCATGTCTCCTTTCGCAGCCGAGATAGCCGGTGACCTCGGTCATGCGTCTATCAAATCCGTAGAGCTTTAGATAGCATCAATCGACTGCTTGAAGAAATACAAGCCACCACCTGAAACTACCCCATATATGTTAAAAAAGATTCAAATGGCGATAAATTGTGTGAGCACCACCTCAGTCAACCACCATCTCTCACTTTCTATTATAAAGGATATGGTCCCTAAGCCGGCGGATATGTTGATCTCAGCATTTGAGGGGGCAGTGTTTAATATCTATAAAGATATGGTCAGAGACATGGGCACTGTAGGAAAGTGTATTGTTTCCTTTGATCCACCTGAAAGTCCTCTTAAAACGGATATTGTTTCTCGTCTCCATGAAATTGTTGCACGAACCATTGTTGCCCAATGCGTTGTCTATTCTTATTCTCAAATGTACAAGTAATGATGATAAATTACGTCTTGAAACGTCTAATTAATCAAGTATAAAGAAGTCTTCTTAATGAAACCATTTTTATTTTATAGAAATTTACAATATACATGTTATGATGATATGTAAAAAGTATTGAGAATAATGTCTCACATCGGAAGTTGGATCTTGAGTAATATATAAAGGATATGGATCACTCCACTCATTGTCAATTGGTTATGAGTTAGAAGCCCGTAATTTAATATGGTATCAGAACCCGATCCACACATGTCCAATCCGATCCACAATCGGCCTAACCCAATAGTTGGTCTGCCGATTCATGTCCGAACATACCGAGATCAATGGCTAGAAAAACCATCATCTCGAGGGAACATATTGGGAATAATGTCACACATCATAAGTTAGGTAGGAATCTTGAGTAATATATGAAGGATATACCACTCCATTCCTTGTCAATTGGTTTTGAGTTGAAACCATAATTTAATAAAAAATATCATATGCGTTTGCTAATTTATGAAAAAAAAACATACTAAAAACACACATATATATATATATATATATATATTAACACTCTTCTTTTTGTCCATCTCACAAATTTATCATTTTTAAAAAAGTTGGTTTATACATATCAGGGACTAGTTGTGGTTGTGAACCTTTGCTTAGTTCTGAGCTACCCATGAAACTGGTTTCACTTTAATTTAATTAAAAATTTTAATATATATATATATATATATATCAAGATTTCATATATTTAATATGATAAAGCCATTAAAAAATTCAGTAATGATAATAATGTTAATTTTTCACCAGATGACAAAACAAAAAGATTATGTCTTTCAGTTTATACAATCTTTTTGATATTAAACTGTATACGAACATAACGCAAAGCAAATATCTAGCTGCATTATAAAATACAGTCTTCGAGTGTTGATGATGTAAAACTGTATGCAAAGCACAGAAGAAATAGTGGGTTTAAGAATACAATTGTGTAACCCAAATATATATATATATATGTATATATATATATATTTTAATGTTAATCCAAATAGAAAATTTGTTGGTGATTAATCAACGCATTGATTGTCTTCATTAATATGACCCAAAGTTACTAATCAATCGGCCTAAATTCGTGGCGGATTTAAAGACATTGCGTTATCCTCTTGTTGTTACTTTTTTTCTGTT
Organism: Cardamine resedifolia; assembly: GCA_014578085.1. Taxonomy (NCBI): domain Eukaryota; kingdom Viridiplantae; phylum Streptophyta; class Magnoliopsida; order Brassicales; family Brassicaceae; genus Cardamine; species Cardamine resedifolia. The sequence goes on along the minus strand of VBRH01000207.1, from coordinate 74,676 downwards.
CTCTTTTTTCCTTGGTCGTCCGTTTCTTTTGTACTTTTGTTATTTGGCAAAATAATGTTGCTTCTGAGAAAAAAATAAAAAGGCTTCGAAAATTACGTGGCGAATACAGCGAAGAGGATCACATGCGTCAGCTCTACACAACAATCCTTTCGAGCTTATTAGTCAAACCCCGTAATCGGTTCGTACCCATTGATAATCGCCATTCTCGCATCGTTACTATGTGGAGATTTACATTTGATAAAAATGATTTCATTCATTAACATGTTCGGACATATGTCGCTATGCTACTAATTTCTATTCATTAGTAATGAATTTATGTTAATGATTCTAAAATTTCCAGCTATCTCATTAATCATTACGACGATTAATTGGAGTTATTAACAGTTGTATATTACATAATGATTAGCAGTTTCATGTGCCATGCACGAGATGCTAATTTTTTCTTAGTAGTATAATTTTTATTTCCATCAAAATATTTCAACGGAATATATCTTTAAATAATTTCCCCATTACAAAATTATGTAGTTAAAAATCGTTTTAAAATGAGAAAAACATTTTTCAGTTTTTGGAACAATTTTTTCCATCACAAATTTATCAATAATATTAAGATGAATCTGAAACAGGCTAAAAAAATCAGGTTTCTTTTTCTTTTGAAAATACACATTTATTTGTCTAACTAAGTATAACTTCTTTTTTTTTTATGAATACTAAGTTATACTTAGTATATCTTTTAACAAAAAAAAAAAAAACTTTAGTAAAAACCAAAACTTGCAAAAGCATTATGTCGCAATTGTTTCACGGTAAAAATGTATCCATTTTTTTTGTTGCATGTCCTTATGTCGTTGATGTATACATGGTGACTGGTGAAAATAAGAATGATCTAAGTTATTAATTAAGGCAAGCACATGTATGCAAATTTTTATCCGTTTGAATCACAAAGCTAGAGAAATTGTATATCCCATCACCAGCTGCTTTGTGATAAGATGTCTTGTTTTTTTCCCTTTTATTTGGGCAAATAGATTTCTTGTTTTTTTTTGTTTGTTTAGTATTCTTTTGATTTTCTTCCTTAATTAATGATGTAATCTGATTTTCATGATTTTATAATAAAATCTTCTCATTGGTTTAAAGAAAACGATAACTCCGAACTTGCAGTTATTCATCTTTAATCCTATAAGTGATAGGCGCAGTAAATCATTTTCATATATCAACATCATACTCTAGACCAAAAGGTCCAAAACACATAGATATAAATGTCAACAGGTTCTTTTTATAAGTTATAACGTGACTGATAATGTTCTTATTTTCTCTACGTTTGTAGAAAACTCTCTCTTTTTATGGTTTAAATTTTGTAGAAAATTCTTTTGTTTCCATTGTTGAAATCGTATCCTTAAACAGAAATGCTTCCCTGTTTTGTGCCTCATTGGAAATATAAGCACAAAGAAAAGAGAATATATTATATATATATATATATATAGATATACTTGTCAAATGTCAACTCAGTGGCATTTGCATAAACATGAAGAAGAATATAATAAACTTTCACAAGAAATACTATATAAATACTAGTATGTAATAATTTCAACCCCCGAATCAACTAAATGCGAGATGTCTTGTCCAAACACACATCACATGACTAAAGTGGATTACAGATTGCAATCGACGAAATTTGGATCTTAGCTAGAATTTATTACATTGCTATAAACATCGAATTTGAAGAGTTTCATAATCACAACCACAAAGTTTTTCAAAATTTGCTATAAGAAATCGAGTAGTAAAACAAATACAAGTTCGTATCGTGTGGCTTAGAGGAATCTTTTTCTATTTGTAGGTCCAAAAAAGCCTGAATCAATGGGAAACAAAAATCAAAAATCAATAATGATTTACTGATTATGCCTTGGTTAAAAAGAGTAAAGCAAAAATTTATTAATCACAACACTCCAAAACCACCTAATTGAGAATCATAACACGTGTCGCGTGACAATAGGGCGGTGGGTCACATGGTAAAAAATCGTTA
>VBRH01000207.1:43800-63040 GCA_014578085.1 Cardamine resedifolia | reverse complement strand
TTTTTTTTTTTTTTTTGGATACGTTAGACATCAGTCGGTGGTTCTGATTTAACGCATATTTATTTTCAAAAAATTTTAAAGGTTTAATCTAGGGGTGTTAAAATGGTTAACCCCACCTAATCCAACCCAAACTCATATGGGTTCAAAATTTATATGGGTTATCCGACCCAATCTATTTATTTCATAGACAAAATTTTATATATCCAAACTCATAATTGTTAAAACCTACTGGTTAATTGGGTTATATGGGTTTGTAAATTAAATATAATCAAAAATCAAAAATCTACCATATAATTATAAAACTAACAAGAATTTCAAAGTAAAAAATTAAATAAAAATATATAATTATTAAAATAGATGAAAGCATCATAAAATTCTAAACCCATAAATCTATAAAACTATAAAACCGTAAAACAATAAAACCATAAATCTAATTTAAAAAACACTTAAATCTTCTTTTGATGTATCTGACTCTTTGATTTCATCTTCCGTTTCATTGTCTACAAATGATTTAAAAAAATAAAAAATTAGCAACTTATGTATGATAATAATAGTTATAGTTACTATTAACAAAATAATGAATATAAATATTTTACATATTTATTATAAATTTATTACTTTTTATGTTTTAATGGTTGAATCATGGATAACTCATAACCCAAATAGGTTAACCCACTAAACCCATAAACCCATTAGGATTGACCCATTATTACCCATTTATTTATATGAGTTTAAAAGTTTAACCCAAACCTACTATAATAATAGTTAGACGAATGAACCATTTTAACACCCCTAGTTTAATCCCACTAAACTACACAAAATTTTAGGGGGGGAAAAGGTGATTTTGACGTCTAAAGAAAAAGAAGGAAACAAAGAAGAGGTGATTTATAATGGTTATTGGATATTTTCTTCGTGAACTCACACTCATGTAAAATGTGTGGTTGCTTTTCTTATGCAACGGTTTGCTCATTATCACCATCATTTTTTTCTTCTTTGAAAAGTATGCAATGTTTCAACTAAAAAATAAATGATGAGGGCCATGAAGTGAGACGATCTTTCGTAGAGGCGAAGTGTCACTTATTGGATACAAGCCATACACAAGTCACGAGGATGCTGCTGAAATAAAGTTTACTTTGCTTATCTAAGTCCCATCAATTTGTATGTTTTAAATATGTTTTTGGCCCAATATACAAAAACACGGTCCACTAGATTGGCTAAACGCTGTGAAGTTTTCTGTTGAGTTATCATTTTTCACAAACCAAAATTTTCATTACACCAACGAAAGTAAATTTTGTTATCAAACCCGACCTTGCAAAACTTGAGTGAAAATTTTCAAAATATATATGTAGTGGGAGTGTTGGACTCGGACCAAACTCAAATACAATTGAGCCTATTTATTTTTGGGCTTACAATGAAGATAGAAGAAATTTGGGCCATCGAGTTAAAAGCCCAGAAACTGTTGAAGTTAGTTATAAGGTCGTTGGGGGGATACAGAGTAACTAAGTATTCTTGTAACATAGTGAAAGTTCTAAGTCCTTGACTCGTAAATCAAGGTGTTGTTTCAAGCTTAAGACATTGGTGTTAATGCGATTGAGCTAAGAACAGAGATAGAAACAGTAGCCGAGTTAGGGTTTAGAGGATTTTAACCTGACATATAGTTTTCTTCTTACTATGCTTATTTCATAACCCGTGGATAGGTTTGAAAAATAATACTGCTATATCATATTAACATTTGATAATATTTTTCTCTTATAGTTCGTCGTTTTCAAACAAATATATGTCATTTATTATTAGTAGTGTATAAAATAAAGAACCAGGTTAATGTGCAATCTATGATCAATTGTACATCCAGAATTTCAGAAAAAAAAAATTTTATGGAAAACAGTCAGACGTTAGTTGGTCTTTCAATTTCCTAAAACCACTTGGTAATCGCCTAATCGGCATACAACTTTAATCAATCATATCATTTTAATTATTAAAGCACATTAGGCCAAGTCTTCAATTGAATTCTTTAGACAATATGAGACTATAAAATGATGAATAAGAAGAAAATATTCGTTCAAACATTCACAATAGGACGAGCAAAATGATTTTGTTCTGTATCTTCATCCTAAATTCATGTTTGCCATGTTCCATTATTCTCGACACCTCCATTTTTTTACATCGATGTGTATATATATGTTTACCCTCACGTGTGTAATAGTAAAAGAAGATTAAAAAACCTTCTTCAATTTTTTTTTTTTAAGTAGCATCTTCATTTCTTGGTTAAAAGATTAAACCTGGTTGATTACTGTTTTTATTTAGCGTAGACGAAAAATGGCATTTGTATACCAAATCGAATGTTGCGTTTACATCCAAGAAAAAGATACCGCTTTGGCCCTATATAAGTCCGACAATAATACAAAAATCGATTCGAAAAGACAATCATATTAAGACTAATAATATACTATAACTATATCTTATGATAGAGAGGGTAACAAAAAAATTAAAGTACAAAAATACAACTAGCAGTGTGGCTCGGCTCGAGTTGTTGATGTTTCCCACTTTGTCCTTTCATTTACAACATTTCTCATCTGCAAAATGCATAGACAGTAGTTTAGATATTATCGGTAAAGAAACAAAGGAAAATAAAATATAAAATTTTAGAAATACCTTGTAACTTTCTACATTGCTTTCCAATAAAAGCGAGAAACACAACGAGCAAGATGATTAAGGTGACGATTCCTATTATTATGGCTAATGTTTTCTCCACGCCTTTATCATTCTTCTTTCCTTCTGCCAAATAATACGAATCAATTATAAGACTATTCACCTCAATTTTTTTTTTTATTTAAGTCTAATATTTCTAGCTTGAAAAAAACTTACATAATATATAATTCTCATAATTCAGCACTTTGACTATAGAGGTTACCATCTATGCGTATGTTAAAAGTTATTTTTTTAATGTGTGATTACGACATTTTATTAATACTAATTAAACTCAATAAAGGAAGACTGACCAAAGTTTGGGGTACCAAAGTAGGGAGGGGTCTGACGCGCGTGACTACCACCAAAACTAAAACGCGCGTAACACTTGGACAAGTAAACGTATCCCCCCTGAGCCATCCCACAATCAGATCTGAGCCGTTCGATTGCATTAGACAAACAATCCTGACACTGTGCGGGACTTAGATCCTCCGTGCACTCAGCCACACCCTGCACATCCCCGTTCCCTCCAGTCCTGTAGGGCCCACTTCCGGAACCTAAAGAACCGATGACGTCATTAGCTGTGGTCAACGCATACTGGTCGTTAAATCCAATTACTTGGCCACATTTCTTGAGGATCAGCGACTTGTCCTGAACACCAAAGAACGAACTGTTGTCGTATCGGACCGTACAACTATCCATCTGTAGGTAACCGGAGTATGAGTATGAACATAGGGTCCCGACTTGTGCGACGGCACGTGACACGCACGTCGAGCAGGATGTTGGATCGAGGTCGCCGCGGCACTGGAAAAGTCCGTATACGGTTACGCCACGTTCCGGCTTCACGCCGTTCCCGCTGGGAACGGTTAAGTTAGCGTAGCGGCTTTGGGCGGTGGAGCTGACGAAGGAAGAGAGGAGAGAGTTGAGATTGGTCTCGTAGCCGGAGCCAGGGGAGAATTTCGCAGGAGAGCAAACTGCGTATATGAAATTGTCCGTGGCGGCGGAGGAAGATGGGTCCATTAAGATGACGGCGACGAGAAGGAAACAGAGAAGAGTGGTCTTTGTCTTGAACATGTTTACTTCTTCTTCTGAGAGATAGAGAAAGAGAAATGATTTGGTAAAATAGAAGTTGAAGTAGAGCGAAGATTTTGCTTTAAAGATAATTAACGTAAAGAAGGGAGTAACTTATATACAGTTTCCATGTTGCATGTTTTTTTTTTTTTTTTTTTTTTTAGGGACGTTATTAAGACTTTCTACAATTTGCAAATTCCATATAATTGAAATTACTAAAATACAGCAACTCTTTCTTCGTTCAGACTGATTGTTTATAATTTTAATGTGGAATTAGGCAATGTGCGTCTATTTAATGTCCATTACAATTTCATTTATGTTAAGTGGTGTAATATTTTTACTCATTTAAATTCAGTTTTGATTTTTGACAGTGACTTGTGTGAATTCTTTAGCTTCAACAGTTATTACTAGTTTACCTATTCTATAAGCCACTAATTAAGATTTAAGACGGCAATTACATAAAGGAGTTTCTTTAGGTCTCCTCCAGTTTTCTGATAGGATTGTGGTCCGCTCTGGCAAAAAATATAAAATTGGCGGAATTTCCATGAAATTGATATCAATTAACTTATCTCCACATATATATAATCGGCAAAAATATATGATTTTTTTTTGTCAGCATCCAACAATATATGCTTTTTTTGTGTGTGTGTGTTGAATTTGCATTCCACTTGAATAGAACTCTCTCAATCTTTTTTTCATATTCTCGGTCTAGTTTGTCTTTTACCGGATAATAGCCAGGAAGAAGCTTCTAGCATTATGTATATATCATGATCGTATATGTATATATAAATTGACCATAGTGAGTTTCTTGGTTATGAATGAACGGGGCTATACGTCATGAAAATGAGTTATGGTAATTAATTTATTGTATATAGTATAGCGTATAGAGTTTGGATAGGCATATGGCACTTGAAAATGATTTTAATTATATGGAAAATGATCTTGGCGTGTTGGTCGAGATGTAATACACCTTGATATATATAATATATGTACGTTCGTATCATCTTTTCATTTTTATTAATATAATGAGTCAACAGGTAACTAACTAACTAAGCTCCCAACGTCAAAGTTTAGTTACGCAACCGGTAAATGAATAGAAAAGCCAATAATATTCTTTGACCTTCTTTTATTTAGCTTTTAAAACCACAACACCCTCGTTTTGTTTGTATAGACTTTTTCTTTGGCTATATAGATTGTTGTTACAGATTTTAGTTCTATTTTTTTTGTTAGAATCTGAAATTGTTTTTTAAAGAAGTATATTGGTACTATTTGCTAGGGATACACCAAATTTATTGTTTTGTTATAATGTTATTTTAAGTCTGACAGAATTAACTATATAGTGAAACTTATTTTTGATATCAATATTATTATTCACATATATTGAGTTGTTAATTTATAGTTGGTTGTCACGGCACGAATCTCCTTTCAGGTTGAATAGCTTAATGGATTCCAAGACCATTGAATGGACTGGCAGATCATTTTGCTGATAATTCACACTTTACTTACCATTATTATGTACCAAATGACATTGTCCATATCTTTCTTGTTTTACATGAGGATTATGTTCTCTCACCAAGATGTTTAATCTCATCGTTCAAGTTCCAACCAAAACATTACAACACAGACTTGCGAACTATGGTTGAGAATCTTGAGATGTTTAAAATGAGTTTTAATAAAATATTTCGTCTGGTGACTCTTGTGCTTTAGGTTCAATTTCTATTTAGAACAGAGAAATATTTTTTTAAATTAAGATGGACTAAAAACTAGTTTTAAATATCAAATCAAAGAAGATTAGACTAAATATCCAAAATTTCCGCGGTTGAAAAAAAAACACATTTAATCTTTATTCTTTTCGATAAATCAATTACAACATATGCTCGTGGTGCTTTTTCACGCTACACATGTTGGTACATAAACTATACAGGAAAACATTTATGATACTATAACATTGCTAATTACTAGACAGTTATGAAAATAATGCATCAATAAAAGAGTAATCATTTTGTCGATAAGGGATCAATTTAATTCCGTTATGAAGTTGAAATAATAACCAACTGATTAAGAAAATATAACTGAGGGCAGAAAGTTCTGGTAATTACATGGTGGGATTGATCAATCATATTACTTTCCATAATATTTTATTTTCACGTAACATAAGAAGAAGAAAAAAGATATCAGAGAAAAGTACAGCTAAACAAAGACTGGATAAAGTTTGATAAGGGGATTAGAAGGTGTAACATATATTAACAAATAGCCCTTTATCATGTATATATAATATATTAACAAACGAACATGGACCTTACCAAAAAGAAAAGAGACTTTTCTTTTTATTCATGAACTCTTCTTATTTTACAGGACACACAAAGGTTTAGTATCTACAGAAACTTCCAACATAAAAAGTTCGATTCGGCTATATCGATTTTTTTGTGAAGGAATCTCTCTAATTTAAACGTTGGCAATTAGTAAACCAGTTTTTCCTTAGCTAATGGATCCATAATCATTTCGATACAGAAAAAGTAATGGATTCAGGAGTAATTAAATTTATGCAGAGACTAAGGGATTTTGGTGAGTAATTTCGTGATTGACTTGTAATATAAGTCAATAAGTCATTGGCCCCTTTCTTGAAAATAATAATAAAAATTCGCATTGCGCACAGAGTTCCCTTGAATTTAGACTAACCTAATTCAGTTGACTTCTTCGTCAATTCCAAAAGGAAAACGTTTCTTGGAAAATTTGTGGAATCTTTCAAAATAAAAATTAATGGAGACATCCAATTTAACTACCCCGTAACAATTGAATGAAATTTCATATGCTATTGATTGATTTAAGAAAATCTCCGCAGCTAACAAATCACAAATTAGGATATCGTCTTATGTTTTTACACTCAAAACTTCCATTTCAATTTAGAGGTCAGAGATAATCTGGAGTCTGGACAAAAGAAAAAAAGTTTATCAACAAGAATTCAAAAGTCATATTAAAAAATGAAAAGTTCAATTCCCCTCTGTTTTACTTTTCTTCTTCTCAAAGTCTGCCTATTTTCACATGAATTTGTTCAATACAAGATCAGATATAATTATGATTTTTTCACCTTTTCTTTTCTTACGCATTAATGATTGGATCTGTTTACAATTGTAACAAGTAAAAATCTGATTAATTATTATCCTTTAACAAAAAAAAAGGATGAAGAAGTAAAAATCTGATTTGTTTTTTTTTTCAAGTCCTATTGATTTTATGATACTCGTTTACAATTGTTGTTATATATTAGAGCAGATAGTATACATGACCATCATGTTCTGGAAGTTTAAATTAATCAGTGCCATATGTGAAAGTGTATATTATTTATGGATTCAGACATAAATTGTCACCATCTAATTATTTTGAGGAATAAAGAGTTTAAAACTTACCCACCCCGCCCCTATCACGGACTGTCCCTTAAAACAAAAAGTTTTACTATATATAAAAGGGAACTAGACGAATGTAACATTACACATGCTAGACTAGAGACTGTCTAGTCACCATAAGCATATGTCTGATCCTATCTTCTTTTTTATTTATTTCATGTTTAGTGTGTAATTTCAATTAAATTCTTAGGTAATATTTGATGTATCATATACAACTTTATTAAATTGTCCACAAAGTACTTGTTTTCTTGTTTCTTTGCGCCCATCAAATTAATCATCGGCTATAATTTTATCCCGATTGAATATATGTTAAAATATATAGCACGCACTTGGGTTCGATGTCTACAATCTTAGTAAATAATAGTAAGCATTGGTCTTGCTCACATCTTTTAGACCTACGCATAGCCAACGTTGTTTTTTTTTTTCGTCAATAATGTTTGTGTACCTTTAAAATTTCAATCTTGGAGTTGGGCTTGTTATTTAAAGTAACAGATCATATGGACTTCAAGCCTTTATTTTCTTAAGTCGGCCCAAATATATAGTGACCAAGGCCACCTGTATTAAATAAGTCCGTAAGATATTTTTCTTGTGAAAGCCCGTAAATCTGGTATCAGAGAAAATCCCATTAAAAACTGGCAAACTTTTCAGTTTAAACCTTTAAAGTTTTGTATTCTCGTTTTAAATATTTAAGGTGTTATTTTTGCTATTTTAAACCTTCAAAGTTTTGCATTCTTATTTTAAATATATAGATGACAATTTTGCTATTTTAAACCTTCAAAGTAGCATTCTAGTTTGCACCGACATTTCAAATCACATATCACTTAAATTCGTTGACAGAACAATTAACGTCATCGCAAAAATAACTTGTGCTTGACTACTAAATATCATGAGAGAAGGCTATATGCATGTGACGTAAAACTGGAAACGAGTATGAGTCTTTCAAGTTTTTTGATTGATTTGATGTTGAGAAACCAAATGGGAGTTAATTTTTCGGTCAACAAAGTTAAATGTTCCGACAATGGAGTTAACTATTTTGTGATCTGAAGTGTTGGTGTGAACCGGAATGCCACTTTTGCTTTAAACTTTAAAGTAGCAAAATTGTCACTTTGGAAGTTTATAGTAGGAATATAAAATTTTGAAGGTTTAAAGTGGAAATGGTTACCCATTAGAGTTTTTTTTATGAGATTTTCCCTTAGATTGAATGTTATTATTTCTAATTTTCCAGTTTCTAATTCTCAATCTGATTTGGTTACAATAGCCAGGATAGCAAAAGCTTAAAATCTAAATGGCTTTATAGCTTTGTAACGTTTTAATCGGTCGAGCCAAAACCTTTGGAGTAACCTGGTTTGGCTTACAATCACGAAATCATTCATTCATTAACTTTCATGACTAAAAACACAATCTATGGAAACTGAGATGTGTTTCAATGTTTGTCTTCAATTCAAATAATATAATCTTTAACTGTGAAAGATGCAAGTAGTACAAACACAATCGATCAAATACACGAAATACTTTTTTTTTTCTTTTGGTAAAACACGAAAGGCTATAACTTTAGAAAATTAAACACATTGCCATCTTCACACCATAATTGACTATAACATTTTTATTTTTTAAAATCATCATAACACTGAATGTTATAGTTGTATAAATAAACAGATTCACAAAGCAGAAGACTTGATTTAAATATGGAGGTTTATGGATGTTTCTTAGAAGCTCTTTGTTTCTCGAGCTCTTCGAAAAGAGAACCATCGTAGGCAGCTCTCACTGTCTCTTTGTGCAACAAACCGTTCTTGTCTTTGCACAAAAAATATAATATTTTCCACTCCGTATATCCTGCAATCCTGCATTTAATTTCATTCACGTAGATTATTCAGATGATATTCATAATTATCACGTTTTCTTTTTTTGTTGTTGTTGTAATGTTAAACTTTATTGCAACAAAAAGACTTTTATACAACATAATTATCACGTTTTCGGTTTTGGTGTAAAGGAAATTAAACCAAACCGGTTTGATACTTACCATCCTTTACGATCATTAGGTTCTTTGTTTGCGTTGAGGAGTTGTTTGAGTTCCTCATTGGTCAAAGCATCGCGATGTGTGTTAGCATGTTTCGAAAATATCTCCTCGAACTTCGAAGCCACGAACCTTCAATTTTTTAAAGAAACTAACATAAATTAATACTAAAAGATAGTACTAATTTACCAAATTCAATTATACATAAAAAAAAAGGAGAGGATAATTATAAAGAGAATTATCACAAGATTAAAAAGTGGCCAAAAAGAAAAGATACCGTCCATCTTTGTCGTAAACGCCTGAATCGCTGCCATGTTTGGCAAGATGGATATTCTTAACCTCAATTGGAAACAAGAACGAGAATCCTTTTCCCTGCAACCAAACACTTCCTTTGTAAATTATAAGATCCATTGGGAACAAGGTAAAAGAATTTTAAAGGGAAAAGGTAAAAAAGTGTAAAGAAGGGAATAGTTAGAAGATGTATATACTAAAGAGAGTGGTACAAAAAAAATTATGAAAGTGTATCGTTTTTGATAGAACTAATTATTATGCGGTTAAATCTTTAGCACTCGGTGAAACGTTATACAAATTAACTTTAGTAATATTGAATTTTCAAATTACCGGGCGAGTTTTTCTGCTGAGACCCATGTTTATGAACAGAGAAGAAAATCCTGACAATAGATATCCACATCCGATTGCTCTAAACCCTGTTCTTGTTTTTGTTTGTTTATCATGATCCAACAGTAAAATTAGTAAAAGATATATCAAAGATCTTGAGAGCAACACACACACAAGAGACATCTCTAATACAAATCTATTAATAGATAATACGAGATTTATTAAGACACTATTGGTCGAACCAAAGCAGTTTTCAAGACCGTACCTTGAAATGTCTCTGAGGGATAAACGATACCATCTTTGTTCCTGTCGAAGAAGGCGACATGTCTCTGTAAGAAATTATCTTCATCTGGAACAAATTCCACTCCTATAAACCACCACACAAAAACGTTTAATTAAAGATCGATTTAATGATACATATGCGTAATTACAATTTACAAATATGAAAATCAAGAAGGAGAGAATGTAAGAAAGAATGAGTACCGGTGGAAATTGAGGAAGCCATGATCAGAGAGAATAAGAAAACAATTGAGAGACAAGTAACGGAAAAATAGTGATAAGAGAAAGCGAAACACACGTCTTATTTTATCTTTAGGTTTAAATGGGCGTTCTATGTTAATGTATAATTTTATCAAAAAAAAATGTTATTGTACAATAATAATTATGTGATCAAGATTTGATTCGATCTGGTCCGGCTAAGTTTAATATATACAATTTGTTTGTGTCTCCGTTTTTTTAGTGATTTTAAGTGATTTTATATGAATACGTATTATACGAGGCAATGAGTTTGAAGCATCAAGCATTTTTTTTTTGTCATCATTCACGCACCACGTTGCTTTCGCTGGTATAAATCATATAATTAGTAAACGGTAGATCTTTAGGAGTTTTTACATAAATTAAGAAATATTAATTACTATTTCTAAATTTTTTTTTCATCAGTAAATTATAATAATAAGTATGAACTAATAGTAATATAGTAAATGTAATTATTTTAATCATTGTATCTTGAAATTTAAAATTTATCAATTAAATTAAAATTAGAAAATCAATCTTTGTGAACCAAAATAAAAAAAATTAGAACATTAATTTTTTTTGAAAGAGAGGGAATAATTAATTTCAATATAAACATATTGGGGCTGATATGAATATAGTATACTCTCTTCGTTTCACTTTATATGTAGTTTCATGTTTTATACACTAATTAACAAAATATATGAATTTGTGTATTTTATTCCTCATTAATTGTATATTGTTTCATTGATCATTACAATAAAATAATATAGGTATAACTAGAAATTTTGCTAAAAATGCAATAAAAATACAAAACAATATTTACAATGAATTAAATTTTAAGTTCTAAAACTATAAAACTACAGTTAATATGAAACATAGAGAGTACAATTATTCTGATATATACATTACTTATCGGCAAAAGAGATCACGTTGATGATTAATGCATCTATATATGGTGGAGACAGAAATGAAAGGGTTATGCCACAGGTGTTTTCTTAGGGTAATGTAATTGTTTTTTTGTTTTGTTAATATGGTAATATAATTGTTTTAAGTCGCTTTATATATGTATCACTTATAAAGCACTAACTCTTAAATTATTTAAATTATTGGGGTTCTTGACCAATTAGGGATGACTCAGCTCGACAGCTCTGCGTTTCTATGTAGACAAGCTAAAGCTTACAAGCTACAAAAACTTAAACCATACATGACACTTGTTATTGGCCCTTTAATTAGTATTTTTATTTATAAGTACGGCAGCTTAAATTTTGTCTTTAGGTTTCAAATACGGCAGCTTAAATAGTGTAGACAATAATATTGGCAATGGTATCAAATGGTCCGACGTATTAGTGAATTGACTAATAAATATGTTTTTTTCTATTTTTTTATAAACCCTGAGAGTTACATATTTTTTGTACTTAATCTCTTATAATCTTCGGAGTCAGATTTTAGATATTTTAATTTTAAAAATAACTTTTTATACCAAAGAGAATCAAATCCAGACACAAGAAAACTAACATTTTATGCTATTATTAGATCATCACTTTTTTTGGCAAATAATTATATGTTAGAATATCAGTAAACTGAAAATCTATTTAAAATGTGGTGGTTTATTTTTAATCTTTAACATATAAGGTATAATAATATAAATATTACTATATTTTTTGTCAACCATATGTATATATATCAGAAATTAAATCTGGGTGTAACACAAATATGACTTTTTATACAAACTATTAAGGTACAAATTATGGACTAGATTTTACCAAAAAAAAAAAAAAAAGAGACTAATTCTACTAGTAAGATGGTTTATGTTTGAGTCTTCCCAGATTTGGGTTTGAAATTTTGAATGTCGTATTGTGCATGCAAAATAATAGTGTACAATTTCATATATATTACTTTGAATGTAATTAAATTGTGTTTTTGATATGCTTCATCTTTTCATTAAGTAACTAAACTAATATAATTTATTTCAAGTTTCATCCGTCTTCTCATAGTAAAACATGTATCATGTAATATGTATTAACAAACACACACAAAAAACTCGTATTGTATGTGAATGATTTTCACATTCATCACTTGGACTTCGTAAATAGTTAGTATTTTACAAAACACATTTTAATATTATGAAAATTAGAGACTTGATTTGAAGAAAACTAATCTAAATGAATGTTTATAAGGATGATTTAGAAGTTTAAGAAACGGTATCAATATTCACACGCATTGGAAGTGTGAAGCAATAAAAAGGTGATTGCTTAAAGCTGAGTGCAAGAGATGATGCCTTATGCTTTATCTCTTGTCTTTGTCCAAAGGCTTATGATGAGAACCCCACAATGTTTCTCTCCACATTCACATTTGGTATTATAGGTCGTTGCTTCTACAATCACCACAACATCAATTCCCTTTTATATTATATCATTACACTACTATTCTTCAAAAACAAAAAATCACAACATCATACAACAATAAGAATGGATCCATCCAGCTATGTACACAATACTATAATACACGATCTAATCCACAACGTGGTAAATACTGTAATAATATTTGGCAAGTTCTATGAACTTTAATAATTTGTGAAGTTTGTTTGGAACCCAAACTATAATTTTTATTCTTCAAAAACAAAAATCTCAACATCATATACAACAATAAGGATGGATCCAGCTATGTACAAATTACTTGAATCGGTCTTGTTTCCTTGAGTGAATTAACAGCTTTAGTCTATTAATAGTTTTGTGGTGTTACAAGATTACTTAAAATGTTGGGTTTGAAATACCAAATGTTCTAACCATTTGTTGTTTTTTTCAGGAAAATCGTGGTTTACGACCGTCTAATTAAGCTACCTGTTTAAACCGTCTTATTTCAATTGCTTGTTCCATCCGTTTGTCTGATCGGTATTCAAAGAATCGGGTCAACTTTTAACCATCTCAAATTGTGTTACCAATCAACTGAAATCCTTGCACCGTATTTTCTCTAACCACAATTTAAAATTTACCAAATTTTAATACAATTATATGATTTCAACAAACATCGTTCATCAATCTGTCAAAAATGAAAAAAGTAAATTGCTTTCCCTATCTCCAACTTATGCTTTATGAGTTAAGTTATATGCAAAGGCTCTTCTTTTGATGCTATCTTTGACACCTTTTGTCGCTCAAATTGAACACACTAACACTCAAGTAAAAGATAAGAAAAAGTGAAGGAGAATAAGAGTTGAGGTTGCACCTGTTTTGGTGGATATATTTTCTCAAATATTACATAATACATAATCAAATGGTAGGACTAAGGCAAGACAATCTCAAAGCGTTAAATTGATGTTTATATACACTGTTTTGTGATGTCTCTTTAATTCTTTCAAATTCCTCATTACTTCTCTTCACATCACACAACATTTCACCACTAGTCCCTTTGGATCTGTTCTCCCTTCCTCATTACCTGATGAGACATTCGATTTCCGTTATAAAAAAGCTATGAATTGAGCTCTTTGCGCAGAGCAAAACCGGAAAGAAACAACGCATCGCATTAAAAGCTAAAGAAAATATACCTTCGACGGGTTGAGCTAACTTGCGGTTTTGCGGTGACATCATTTCTTTTCTAAGCTGAATCAGTAAATCCTCCATTGTGTATTCTCTTCTCCAGTTAGATAGAATAGGGAAGTGACTCGCTTCGACCTGAACATTCCATTTGACTCAGCAAGTTAAAAAACACGAAAAACAACTATGAATGTAGCTAAACATTTTGCGAAACAAAGATCTTCTTATCACTAATGTAGTTTGTTCCAAAGCTTACCACTCCACTATCAACGTTAACACAAGCCATGTTAATCCGACTCTGAAACCTAACAGTAGGTGGAGTCTCTGGATAATCTTTTCCACAAAAAAGCTTCAACTGGAAGATTTTCCCTTCATACGCAGTCTGATACATTTCATCAAACAGAACATCAAACCTCTCATGTAGCCAAAAGTGGAAACAAAAGTTTATTTATTTCTCTCTTCATTCACCAAAATTGGTACTCTGGTTAAACAAGAAGCAGAACTTATAAAGAAACATTGAAAGTTATCTTAAAAAAATTGCATCTTCTTCTTGAATTATAATAAAGCTATAAACGAACGATGCAGAGATTGAAGAAAGGTTTTACATTAAGAGGACCAATAATGGTACCAGTCCATGATTGCATCAAAATATCATCAGCATCATCCATTCCATAGCTTACAGTTCCATCTCCGATTCCTTTCTCTCCTCTTTCTAGCTCTTCCAACAATCTAAAATTTCTCGGTACTGCCAAAAGAAAATTACACAGATTCTTCCGTTTAAGAGTGAGCGATCATTTCTAAATCACAAAAGTCAATCGAGACTACACCAAATGATCTGGCGATATAGCGAAGCAAAGAATGAAAAAGGTCAACACAAAGCCCTAGATTCCAAAATCAAAGAGACTAATCGAATTAAGAGAAGCATGAATTAGACTTACCCACGACTTTTGCTTCTTCGGAACCCATCGGCTGAGATTGTAGTCAAATTTTCAGCTAGTATCGGAAAAGCTCCGGCGAGAGAGTTAGTTACTGTTCATAAGAAGGAATGTGAATGAGGAAGAAGATAATGGGAACAAAAAAAAAAGAGTTGGTCAAGTGCGTATTTAATCTTTGGGTAGTTATTTTTCCAACCCCACTAACACTGTATATGAACGTTATTTATTTATTTTTATTTTATCTTAATTATTTTAGAATCATTATCTTCTTGACGCGTGGTGATGTCTAGTGGTATGTTTCATTATTAAAATTAAATAAATAAAACCAACTACTAATTATTAATTTTTTTTTTAAATAGCTTAACCATAGGACTATTTTTATAACATTAATCAACGTCTACAAAAATGTAGAACACTAATCACTAATCAGATTAAAAAAAAAACAAGTAATTGGGGGAAAAATGAGGAATTAAGTCTTTAAACTAAGCAGTGGAGGATCATCTATAAATATGAGACCATTTTTTTCAAAAGATAAATTTCTCATTAAGTGGGTTAAAGTAAACAAAACATATTTCGAACCATGATTAGATTAGATTAGATTATATTAAATTAAATTAGCCCCCTAAAAATGAGAGAAACGTGACACCTTTATGTCTTTATTAGGTAAACGATACTCTTTATGTTCTTCTTACCTATGTTCAATATTTTTGCTACGTTGTTATGACTTTTTATAATATACTAGAGGATGAGTTGCAAAATTTTATATTATAATTTATTGATATAATTATTAAAAAATTTGTTATAAAATATTAATTTTTTGGTCATTAATATTTTTATATCTATTAATTAAATAAAATTTATCAATAACATATAAATTTTTTAGATATATAACAATCAAATATCTAAAAAAATTATTTTAAATTCATAATTTTTTTTTTAGATATTCGATTATTATATATTCATATTCACGTACAAAATTTTAGATAGTTATTTATGTAATCTTGATCCATGTTGTTAACTTTGGAAAAAAAAAATTATATTATTTAAACAAACGCGTTCAACCATCCGATTGCAGTAGAAATGTATTCCTCTCATAAAGATGTGTCATAGATGCTACTTGACCTAATAAAAAAATTGAGCATTTAAATCACTTCATCCAAAAATACCATACAACTGACCAAATCAGATGCTCATAACTACACACGACTCAACCCAAATCCCACCACTCATAAATTCAGTTTCCAAATCTATACACCTAATCCCCTATGTAAACCTCTTGAATAACACATACGTAATATAAAGTGTGAGAACCCTCAAAAAATTCAAAACTTATGTTAGAGAACAACCAATGCTTGCACTTATCTTTTTGCAGTTATAATGTGTGTTAGTGTGTTTGAAAATACATTCATTCTCTCTCTCTCGTTCTCCTTCTTTTCCTCATCAACGCGATAAAATTGATCATGGACCAACTACATAGATCACCAACAACTGTGAACTACTTCCTTAACCCTTATGTATTTCTAAGTTTTACTCATATTATCTTTATTTCTCTTATCGATGCAAAAGATTGAACCACAAACAACATTTTCTCCCGTTTTAAGTTTAACCTTCTCTATTTTTCACATATTTTTTTTTCTGTCTATTTTCTATGTATACTCATTGACTTCGGAGTTGTAAGATTTTTTTATAAGATTTTACTCTTTTTCTCTCAAAAATTGGTTTGAAGTTGTTAAGGTTTTGAGATATCATAGCATATCTCTCATAACAATATAAAATGCATTCTTATGTCTTTTAAAGGTTTGGAGTTGTCATTCAAGTTTCTAGAAACTTTTATGAGTATTTTATTATTGAACGAATCCTTGTTCGTTCTAACACCAATCTATAACCATCAAAATACATGTCTTGGTTTTCCCATGTAACTAATTCAAATTCAATTATTATTTTTAATTATAAAATTGAAAATATAAATCTAAGCAATATATTTTAAAATTTATGTATATTTTATTGAACTAATCCTTATTGGTTGTTTTAAATTATATATCATAATATTTTGGTTTAATTTATAAAAAAATTAATCTATAATTTATAAACATGAAACTCTATAATTTAAGAAAAATTATAAATTAGGATAATAATTATTAATACTTTAATTTATTTATGTGAAAGTAAATATTTTAAATCTAGTAAGGCAAAATTATATTGTAGTTTCTAGAATTTTTTTAAGGAAATGACTTCTCAAATTCTTCTCAAAATAATTAAAGAATGCTAGTTACTATAAGAATAAAAGTGTAAATAACATAATAAATAAATAAAAAAAGCTTAAAATTAATAAAACCAGACAAACAACAATTTATAAATAAATAAAATAAATAACAACCTTCTCGGTATGTCATCTTGGTTCGTAACCGCAGTTCTACGAGCTTCAGCTTCTTAAACTCCGATTTCCGGCCAGAGTTTACATCAAAATCTAAATCAACCGGTGGTTCTAGAAAACTGACATCCGGGGCTTTTCAGTGATATGTCGATCATAAGAGTTGGGGGAAACTCGTCTGATAGCGCTTATGCGCGAACTTTGAAAGGGGATCCCAAAAATGATTTGCAACAAGCTGGACCTAAGTTACCGAATTGTAGAGTGAATATACTGATGTGTTAGAATATTAGAGATTTGAAGAGATGATGTGGTTTCATGAGAAGATATGCTATTTAACTTTATATATATATATATATATATATATAGATGTGGTAGATTAAATAAGAAGATGCTATTGCCATTTTCTTATAAAAAATGTTGGACGCAAACGCGAACGCATATTGTGTTTTAACATTCAAAACTAGCACTAATAAGTTATAAGCATCTCTTTATTTATTTTGGATACCAAAAAGAAGAGAAATGTGTAGTAGTGCGCCTCCTCGGTAGATAGATATCTCATAATGAATCATTTGAGTTATACAATTATAATCATCAAACGCAAACGCAAACGCGCTTTAGCATTTGCGTTCAACGATTTCAAATTTCACCACAAAATGTCCATATCAAAGGAGCAAAAGAAAAACAGTAGAAGAACCAAACAAGTGTGGTTTTCAAATCCAATTTGATTATAGCTCAAGCCGATCTATCTTCTTTTGAAACAAACCAATCATCCATCTCTCCATCATCACTACACTCACCAAGAAGCTCCATTCTTCTCCGATCATAACATCTTGACTCTGTTTCGTCCTCCTTTTCATCATCTTTTTTCTTTTCATGCCCGTTGCTTCTAATCCTCTGTGTCATCTCCAGCTTCCATTGTTCTCTCTTCTCTGCACTCCTTGAAACGTTACTTCTCCCTCCTTCTACTGGAAATCTCATGAAGTCATCCTCTTCTTCCTCTTCCTCTTCCTCTTCTTCTTCTTTTTCTTCTTCTACAAAACTCCATGTCTTTGAAACTCTGCTTTGACGATCACCAACTTTCTTTGAATCCGGTGTGACGTTTAAAGCCTTTTGTCTCTTGTGATCACATTTCAAACATACCGAGTTTCTTCTAAAATTGATGTAATTGCACCTGATGATGTATAAAAACGTTATCAAAGGATCGCCAAATTTTAAAAAGTCTTTGACTTTAAACAGCATTTAGCTTTAAGGTTAGGGGATGATGACTCACGACTCGCATTCCCACTCTCCCGGATTGATTTGACGCGATGTAGGCTTGTCTTTGCACCTTAAGCATCTTGTGTTTTTCGAAAAGTTCAGGAAATTGCATCTGCAGAAGTAAATGGACAAAAGTAAAAATCTTAAACGTGTTTTCATGGTTTTTGTAAATCAGATCAGACACTGATTGATGAAACTGATAGAGATATTCTCACGTTTGGCAAATCCAATCTCCTTTCTTCAGTGGGAGATGATCTTTCTGTTCTTCCTTCAACTGTTTCAGCCTTTCCTCAGAAAAGACATCACATTGCAAGCATCTTATGTTTTTCGCAAAATTTAGGAACTTGCATCTGCCAGATAAGAATGGTTCATATTTCATAACAAAAAAAGAGTCCAAAGATTAATATCCGTGAAATGAAAAGAAATCATAAACTTTATCGATGATGCAGTAAGATTACTTACTCAGTACAGTGCCAATCCCCAGGCCTTTTCCGTGGGTCTCTCTCAACAATGTCCTGTGAATTTGGCTCATCTTGACCTGTCTCAGTAGCACAAGATTCAACAACATCTTTTAAGCTATACACTACGCTTTCTCTCAGCAACTTCCTCACAGAATCTTCAACAAGTTTGGTTTGACAGGCACGATTCTCCACAGTAGGAGAAACGGAATCAAGCCCGTAAGTTAGCAGTATACGCATAACATCTATAGTACGAACACCTTCTTCTTCTCGTGCTTGTGCATACGCCCTTTCACATTTCCCTCTCAAGTTACAAGAGCCACACACCTACTAAGTAAATGTTTAAACTTGGTGAAGTAAGTTTCAAGTGAAACCTCAAAAAAAAAA
>VBRH01000207.1:32809-43756 GCA_014578085.1 Cardamine resedifolia | reverse complement strand
AAAAAAAAAAAAAAAAACACAAACACCAAAATTAGGAATGCATACATTTCCTTCATCAATGCCCACAAAAGCTCTTAGACGCTTTCCTGAGTTCACGACCTTCCTATCAGTACTTGGACATCCACACCCAGCAATCACTTTGATATCCTTCTTCGACAAGTATCTATAAGAGAAGAAGGAAAAAAAAATATACAAAATTCCTGTAAATTCTCACCAATTTCAACTAAAAAAACAGTGTTTTAGCTAGATGTGAAATCAAAGTTTAACTGGAAAACAAATGCAGGACTTGAGAGAACAATCTATAGTATATTTTGTATGTTAGGCATTTAGTCGAATAAGTGGTGTGCAATATGGATTGAATCAATCGTATTACCTCACGAGAGTGAAACGATGGCGAGCGAAATTGAGACAAGCTGTACGAATATGATTTGATTCCTTGGAACTCATCAATGGATCCACGCTTTCTCCGAAGTAACCTTTTTTCGTTAACATCCCCATCAAATCTAGCCACTCGGGCCATGGGTGCGAGCTTGGATCAACCAAACCTGGTCTAACCAACTCCGGGTTTTGGGTTTTAGCTAGACTGTGGAGTGGTCTTGGATAGCTAATGATCCGATGGTCGGTCTTGAAGAATCTTATCATGAGGAAATTGTGTTTAAACGAGAGTTTTTGGCGGGTAAAATGATAGAGGTTTCGAATTTATTATATTAATCACGATTTGCTCTTCATATTTTGGGGGGAGTATATATTGACTAATTTAATCAAACGACATGTATTTAAGAAATACTGTTGAAAAAATGAAACTATTTCTCTGATACGGGATTATTACAAAATTTGGTACCATACCAACAACTAAAAGCTTAGAAATTGACTTACTAAATCTCACTTATTATTATTTATTTTTTTGATAAAGACTAAAATCTCACTTATTAAATCAACTAAAAGCTTCGAAAAGGACCGCCGTTTGCGAAGAGATCATCAGCCACTAATTTCCATCAAAACCTTTCACTGGTGAAAATCTGCTTCAAGAATCAAGACCAATAAAAACCTCTACGATTTTGTGTTGGCCAAATTTTGAACAGAGAAGAGTGATAAGTCTTCTTATAAGATAATTTCTGGAGATATTCCGACCGTAATTCAACTTCGAAAGCGGCGAAACTTGTTAAGGAAATGAAAGAAAGAAAACAAAATAACAATAAATATAAGGATTAGAAACAACGTCGTCATCGGAAAGCAGAGGTAGAGAGGAACAAGACAGAGCGCCAGATTATTTTGCGTTAGGCGTTTAGTCAGGGTCGGCACGCATAATTAGAAAATAAATTTATTTAAAACTTTTTAAATATCTTATTTATATTCCTTCAGTATCAAACAGATTGATTTTATGGGTTTTTATCAAAATTAAAAAAATATAATTATAAAGGATGTCTTAAGTTCGACAAAAGTATAAATTAATTGAGTAGATAATGTGTTGTCTTTTTGTTTGGTCTTTTCTTAAATAAAGGACAAAATAGTAAATTTCATTTCATCTTTTTTATACGATCATAAAACTTCAAAACCTTAATCTATAGACATCAATCCTATTTTTCTTGGATTTCTACCGATTTCATTATATTTCATCTAAATTAAACATGTAAAAGATGGATGCGACATCTAAACATCATATTTTAAGTTCAAAATTTCAAAAAAGTTCAGAGATCTTATGTTTTGGTTTTCGTTTTTAACAGATTTACAAATAATTGCGGCAGGTTTTCATAGTCAAACGCATAACCGCATAACCAACATCTCGACAGCTTGCACAACCACATTTTAGAACATAGTTTTTACCTATTTTCTCGCATACCTTAAAATAAAATTTTTGTGATATTCGGATATCTGGTAGATCCGGATACTTTAAAATTTCTGTAAATCCGATTCGCTTCTATACCTACTGGTAACACTAAAAACTCCAAAGATACAACTTCACCATAACAAGATAAAAAAAAGCAGAACCACATAGCATCAACATCAATTGGATCATTTTTTGTCTTTGTTTATTTTTTTACATTTCTTTGGGCTCTGAACAAGATTCAACGTCGTCATTGTAAAGCAGAAGTAAAGAGGAACAAGAGGGCTTAAGATTTTACACTATGTTTAAAATTTTGTTAGGGCAGACCGAACACATAATTAAAACCATAGATTAAATGAGGATTATTTTAAAATTTTTGTTTTAATATAATATTTAATTAATACAAAAAATACAATCAATTTTTAAGAGTCTTTAGCAAGAATATATTGAAAACTTTGATAGCTCAACTAGTTTGTATCTCATTAATTATGATAGATGTCTTAAGTTCGACTATATAAACTAATTGAGCTATCAAATTTTTGTTATTTTCGCGTGTTTTCTTAAATAAAAGATCAAATACTAGTACTTTTCAGTTCATCTTTTTCATACCATCCAAAAGCTTCAAAACCCTAATTTATATCCGTCAATCATATTTTCCTTGATTTTTACCAATTTCATCATATTTTCATCTGGATTTAACATAAAAATGATAGATCCGATATCTAACATTTATTTTAAATTAAAGTTTCAAAAAAATTTGAAATTTTTATTTAAAATTTTTGTTGTTTCATCGATTACGACGGAGTTCCATCGTCGAGCGCATAACCGACGCCTCGGTAGCCTCCGCAACCGCATTTTAAAACATGGTTTTTACTTATTTTTCTCGCACATTCGTTAAACCAACCCAAACTAAAACCCTGGCTAGAAAACAGAACTCCAGTTCTCTTAAGATCGGTTCAATTCAACTTTAAACCCTACAAAACCGAACTGAATAAAATTATAACAAAAGAAAATATCTGAAAAGTGTACACTGCAAAAAGGAAGAAAACAATTTCTGGTTTCACTTTAGAAAGAAAATGGTGTACTGGTAACACTAAAAACTCCAAGGTACACACTATTTCACCATTACAAAATAAAATAAAAAATGTAACAGAGCCACATAGCAAAAACATCAATTGGATCAATTTTTTTTTGTTCTTTAACATTTTCTGGGCTCACTTTTGGCTAATATGAAACTGATCCTCACGTTCTTATATAAAAATTCTGAGAATTGGAGATTTCTATTGCCATACAATGTTTAGTGATTTCTCAATTGTGGATGAGGTAAAATTGGTTATGGCTTGGACTTGTATGAACGTAGCATCCATTGTTACGCATCGATCTCTCTAAACAAACCGGACATGTTTCCGGAGTTGACGACGACGGAGGAGAACGAGATGATGATTTTGAAGATTTTGATGAAGAAGAAGACGCTGTTGAAGGCGGAGGAGAAGAGTTCGTCGACGTCGTCCTCGTTGATTTTAGTGGAGAAAGGAAGACGTGTATCTTAATCTGCGCCGTTGAAGCGAGATCGTATTCCTCCATGAGATTCGCTAAATCCTCGTCGGAGGTTACGGTTACAAGCGCGTCGAGATCATCCGTTGGTAACTGACACCGTAGAGTACTCACCGTCATGCCGCAGATCTCGCTGAGTTTCCTCGCCAGCTCTGTTATATAAAATCACCGTTAAAATTTGGTTGCTTTGAAAATGGATAAATAATAAAGTGATTATTAACTAACCAGTGAAGGATACGGAACGAGAGACGGAGAGGACACGTGTATCGCCGCCCTGATAACGGAGTTTACCGTCGGGATAACGTGGGATGATTCTGCCGCCGTAGCTACAGAGGAATTTGACGGTGGTTGGATTGGACATAGCTTTTTCAGTTATTTTAATTTGTAAGCTCGGAGGAGGTTATTATTTGTATGGTTCTTTTTCAAGCCTAACAAACTCTTATATTCAAGCGCTATATATATATATATATAGAGTTTTTTTTTCTCAAGGAATCCAAAGGAGTGTGAACGGAGGAAATATAAAAGTATGATTTTATTCTCTCCTTTTTCTTTTCTGTGTAGGATAATTTATTAGAATATTCTATAACGAAAATAAAATTTGGCCGACGTTATTAATTTTGGAAATATTCTCGGAATAAAAGGGAAAAATGAAAAGTGAAACTTCAGAGGGAAAAAGAGAGTCACAAATTCCAAATTTGACGCGTTGTTAAAAGACAACCACTTCATGAAGCAAATTTCTTGGTAGATTTATATATAAAAGCAAATATTTTATTCCGAGAATAAAAGTGACACGGTCTCGAATTTCTTGGTAGATTTATATATAAAAGCAAATATTTTTCATGAAGTGGTTTTTTTTTTTTTTTTTTTTGATGAATACTATTTTTCATGAAGTGTTTCAACTATTTGTATTAATATAGCATTAAAGTAGTATATCCCGGTGCCTTGAAGTTCATTTTAACAATACAACAATGTGATAGTAAATGAATACAAACATGTAGTACAAAACCTTTAATGAAATTGATGTGGTTTAGTGGTTTCCTTTTTAAGAAGAATTGTCATGTAGATTTAGGTCATAGATTGATTCTCCTCAAACATGAAATTATGTAAATCACTCTTATTTGGTGAATAAAAATAATATCATGTATTAGATCTATTAGAAAATATAGTGAGTGAACTACTCGATGACTACATTCAACTTAAGAGATTAGTCGGATGTTAAAATGTTAGATAACCCTGTTAAAAAAAAAATATATATGCATACAGTTAGTAACAACTTCAATCTTTTTTTTTAATCAAAAGAAAAAAAAAAACTTAAAAAGTTACAAAGTTTGTTTGATAGAGTACTAATAGATTCTTCTTCTCATGTATGGTTAAAAATATCATTTTCAATGGTACAGTAAAAGTTTAGATATTTTCTCGTATCTTTTTTGTTGTAGAAAAACAAAAAAATATATTTCAGGGAAACCAAATTAGATATTTTTCCAACATTTCTTCTCTCAAACGTTATTTGATATTTTCCATTGACGTAGGTCTCTTTGTCTTTTGCCACCGGTCCCTTGAAAAGCCACAACGACCACGAAGATTTGTTATAACATACATTCTTGATATTTATAACTTATGTGATAGTATACGAGGCCAGTTACACAATCCGATATGTAAGAGAAATCACTTTAATTACTGGTTTTCGGATCACGCAAATTTGGTAAAGTTCAATCGAAATACATTTTTTTTTGTTTCAGTTATAATTCATCCGTTTCAAAATATAAGATGGTTTAGAAAAGTTTTTATGTTTTAAAATACAAAATATTTTTCAAATTTCAATGCAAATTTTCTTTATTTAATTGTAAAAGCACATAATTAAAATGACTTTTGTCAATTATAAGACAATATTTTAAATAAAAGTTAATACTTTATTTAATTTTTTGATTAATTGTTTTTTAAAAAAATGATATTTTATATTTTAAGATGTAAAAGTTAATTTTTTTTGAAGACGTGTTTTTATCTAAAACATATTTATTTTGAAACGGAAAGAGTAATGTTTATAAAGGTCCCAAGTTCATATTGCTTTATTTGGTTAAATATAGTAGTTTGCCCATGTAGTAATATATTCTTTATATTATTAATAAAACATATTTGTTTAAATAGAATGCAACTATATTATTTTACCTTTAATAAAGAAACTTGGTAAAACCCGAATTGCGTGGTTTGAAGAAAAAAAACTTATATATAACCAAATTCATGTTGGTGAATAAAAGCATTGTGAATATAAAAGTACTTTTAAAGATTCACTATGAAATGGGGACTTTTTCACTTAACGAAAAACTTACAATCTTGAAATAACTTTATAAATCCAAATAGATTTATTTTCTTTTGCAAAAAGTTTAAAATGGCTTATAAACAACCGTAAATTTTTTTTTGTTAAAGTGCACTTAACTATGAGAAAATGATGGGGACGAAAACGTTTGGTTTGGATACTTGAAGACAATATTTTAAATGGCTTATAATATAAAAGCATTGTGAATATAAAAGTACTTTTAATGAAATGGGGACTTTTTCACTTAACGAAAAACTTACAATCTTGAAATAACTTTATAAATCCAAATAGATTTATTTTCTTTTGCAAAAAGTTTAAAATGGCTTATAAACAACTTATTTTCATCGTAATTTTTTTTTGTTAAAGTGCACTTAACTATGAGAAAATGATGGGGACGAAAACGTTTGGTTTGGATACGGGAAAAATGTTAAAAAAAAAACATAAACTTTTAAATTAGGGACGAAAAAATCTTGAACTTTCGAAATACCATTTAAATCACAAAGTTTGGTTTGACTTCTTGATAAAATGGCAAAGTTTCGTTGACTAGGCCATTTCAGGCATGCCGTTAAATTTCCGTTACGGAAACCTTAACGGTGTCAACTTTCCGTCCGTTAAACCAAAACGACGTCGTTTTGTTATATAAAAAAACATAAAAACTGCATCCAAGGGACTTGAACCGCTGACCTGTTGGAATCATAACACACTCTCAACCATTGAACCACAATAACATTTTAATATAACTATACATAGCTTATATATATAACTAGTTAATTAAAAATAACGAAAAACTTTGAACCACTTACCCATTAGAACCTTATTAAACTCTAAACCATTGAGCCACATTAACATTTTATAATTATAGCAATACATAGCGTATATATATATATGTAATTAATTAAAAATAACAAAACTAATAATAGCATTTGAGTTATGATAAGATTTTTATCAATATTAAAAATAACAAAACTAATAATAGTCTTTGAGCCAAACTCCCCACCAAAAAACTTTAAATAAAAAAATTAAAAAAATTTATCGTGGCTAAAATGCTAATATTAGTTTTGTTATTTTTAATTAGTTCTGTGTATATACATTATATTAATAACATATTTTTTAGTTTTGTTATTTTTAATTAACTACGTATATATATACGCTATGTATTGCTATAATTCTAAAATGTTAACGTGGTTCAATGGTTTAATCTTTAATAAGGTTCTAATGGATCATTGGTTTAATTTCATTTAGGTTCAGTTTTTCGTTATTTTTAATTAACTAGTTATATATATAAGCTATGTATAGTTATACTAAAATGTTATTGTGGCTCAATGGTTATTATTCCAACGGTCAGCGGTTGATATTTGAAGAGACAAGTCTTTCAACAGACTTATGAATTAAGATTATGAAACAGTGACCCTACATACCAAAAATCAAAATGATACTCCATTTAGCCACGTGTCTTGTTTATGCATTCAGAGCCGTCGGAACAAACAAATCATCATTCATACCCGATTACAAAACTATAGTGACACAAAACCCGAACATACTGTTTTTCATGGAAATTCTAGTGGCTGGCGATAATTATAATATAGACATAGTATATATATTTTTATTTTTTATTTTTGTGATGATATTAATATGGTGACTACAATAAAAAAAATTTATACACAAAACTTCCCTTTTCATATAACAGTTTAGAGATGTAGATGATAGTGACCGGAAACACATTTCGATATCGGTGGTTTTACAAAACATAGTGTAATTTCATGAATTGGGTTTTCAAAGTAGTAAATATTAAAAGCCATATGTTAAAAACAAATCAATTAGTATATTCTTTCATCTCTAGGCTGCTAACAATAATTTTGCAGTTTACAAGTTCATATTCCTAAAACTATTTTCATAAAACAATCCAACAAATAAACACAATTCGTATATAACTGTGAGAGCCTATGAGTGTCGTCGCATCTAATGTATAATTTTACCTCATCTCTACAGACACATCCTCATGGATGCGTCATATTCCCATAGACCTTTCATCATTTGACGTTCTAGTTTCTTCAGTCTTCCACTGATCCAGTTGTTGTGTAGAACAAAGCAATGCTTCTTCTCACACTCTGCTCTCACGTCTTCCTTCAGCCATAGATCTTCATAAGCTCCGTTAGGAAATAGCTCTCTGTCCAAGAACTGAACGGTAAGATTTGTCTCTGGTTCGATGCATTTATCGTCTCCCAACCGATAAGCCCCACCTTCTCCACATAAAGTGTCGTAGAAGCTAGGCTGTTCCGATAAACCGGAGGTTGCAGCATGCTTCACCACTTTCTCCATTGCTGCTATTGTCGGGCCATCAGAACGTGCAAAGTAGAATCCCGAGTTTAAGCGTCTTGGTCGGTTTATCGGTACTGCAAGATCAAAACAAAACCAAATTTCATTAGTATTTTAGAACTAAGTTGGTCCAAATGATCATTTCATCATCATCACCTGTTGTGTTGTATTCATCGGATTGTGCAGCGAGAAGAGAAGGACCGAAAGAGTGAAGCAGAGGCAATGGATTTCTAAACCAATATACATCTACATCACTCAAGAGAACGTTATAGCCCAGCTTAAGTATCTTCAAAACTGTTCTTGACTTAACTTTGGTCACTCTCTGGAAACATTTTGATCCAAAGTGGCAATCATTGAAGCTTATGTTCTTTGGAGCGTATGGATCAATGAAAACTGGCAGACCCTGTTATATAGAACACAAGACTAACCGATTATAAACTCTCTATCGATCCTATGATCGTTCAATGTAGTAAGAAGGAGAAGCAAGAGACTTTGTTTTACCTGCAATATAGAAAACTGATAAGTTTCGTCATCAAGGGCACAGACTAAGAAATTTGGAACTTCGAGGCGGCGTAACCTGCAGACCCAACTCATAAGCATGTCCTTATAGCTATACCCAGCGATTGAAAGAACAACAGTTCTGTTCTTGTCTGCAACTAATGGGAGAAGAGACTCCAGGTCAAAAGGAAACTTCAATAGTGGCACTGCCTCATCTTTCTGCGCAAGATCTAATTTCAAGCTTTTAGTTCTACTGATACAAGCTGAGATCTTCTCTCGTGTTCGAAATCCTAAACTCTTTCCTTTCGGTATTGACAGATCAATGGAACGATCTGAAGCGCTAACAAACATATAGTGCTTGTTGCACTTCAAAAGCTTAGGTAGAGTATAAGACTTGGACAACAATGACCCGTAGAGCTGTCCAAGATGAGAGTTTCCTATATATTCCCAGTTTCTTGTTTTGGTTTCTGACAAATTACCACTCCTATTCTCTGCATTGCCTAAGAAAAAGCTCGATATGGTCGAAGTGGCATCAAACACAAACCTTCTTTTACATGACACAGCCTCATTAATGATCCATTGATTGTAAGTTCCTCTTTGATACAAAAAAGGTGGAAGCACTCCACAGTGTAAGGGCACTTCAACGTTGTTCCATGCCATAATCATTTTGCCTTCACTAGAATTTGATTGCCAACTCCGCAAACTTATCATCTTTTGCAACTATTGAAAACAGAGAACGCAATCAAAATTTATCAGATCAGAACATTACCAACAAATACAAAAGTTTCCTCCTACATACCTCCCCAAATCTCACTCTTTTTCCATTGTCCTGACGCCAGAAATGTCCTGAGTCCCAATGGAAGGGGAAACTGGGAATATCCACTGATGAAGAAACGAGAAGCCAATCACGATCAAGCTTGTGAACGTAATTTAAAGCAGAGATGAAATCTGGCAGTAGAACAGTCTCTAGATCCATTAGAACAGCTATATCGGATTTATAAGCTTCAATTCTCGCCAGCATAGAGTGTAAAAACGGAGTGCCAAGGAACCTAACAGTTAAAAACAAAAACTAAATTTCAAATCTTCTCTTCCATAAATCACCAAAAGGCAAGAACTAGTGAGTCAATACAGATTATAAGAAAGAAACAAAATGGAATGGGAACAGAAGAAGAGCTTACGTGAAATCAATGGTGGAATCAAGAAGAAGACGAGAACCAAATTTGTCGGTGAAGGAAGAAGAAGAAGGATTGTGTTGAGTGAATAAAACAATTGTGACTTGGGAAGACAAAGCTAGCCATGAACGAATAGCCAGTAAAGCTTGGCTATTTTCTTCCAAGGAGGAGCCATAGAGAGCTGTGAAAATGGTGATTCTTGGAGCGGTAATGGAATCGCCAGAGTATCTGAATGAGTCATTGAAAGAAGAAGGAGATAGAAGCTGAGTGCCATAGAAGGAGAGAGCAATTAGGAGAAACCCAGATAGCCAAACAGACAACAGCCCAGCTCGAAGACCCTGTAAGATTTCATCGAGTCAAAGTCAGAAACCAAAAGACAAGATCGAGAAACAAGTTGAGAAATGTAAGGGAGAATTGAACCTTAAGCTTCATGGAAAAATCAAGGAAGAATTGAGGAATGAGGAGAAAGGAGTTGAGAAAAATAAAGGCAAATTTTTTTTATTTAAAAAAATGGAGCTTTAACGGAAAAAGGAAGAAAATGGAGAAATACCAAAACCCCAGAGAAGCTGATGTAAGCGGAAAGACGGCGGGAGGAAGGGAAGATGAAGAAGACATGTGAACCCTTTTCGTCATCTTCAAGAAATTGTTTTTATATTGTGGTAACATCTCTTCTTGTCCAAAAGTAAACGACTTTTAGGGCTCTTTCCACAATAAGCATCACTGTCGCATTCACTATGTTTTTGACATTTGACTTCAGATGTTGTGTTCTGTGGTCACAAACTCTATGCCAGAGGGACTTTCTTTAATTAGTTAAAATTTATAAAATAAATTTACATATTACGATTTTATAAGAATGTGGAACTTCCTTATAAACCTTGGGAGTAAGACACAGATTAGATCATCGAATGTTTGAAAGACAAACCATCAACAGACAAAATTACATAGGAAAGCTTCACCAACCAATATTATAGTCAAAACAAGCAGGCAACAATCTTTGGACATTTTTTTTCTTGAAGAAGGAAAGAGACACTATTTCACTCACAAACCGGTGGTCTTGTTATATCGATGTCTGTCCGGTACCAGCCACATCCAACACGACCAAGTCTCTGCACGGCATTGTCCCGGATACGGTCTCTAACCAGTTTTTGCTGGAGTGGTCATTTAGCCCGATGGCGCCTGTGGGGGGATCTGGATCTGGATCTTGACCGCTTTGACCTGTATAACAAACCAGGTTTGAGTTCCATTGAATATGCAAGAGATAGCAAAGT
>VBRH01000207.1:0-32736 GCA_014578085.1 Cardamine resedifolia | reverse complement strand
TTTTTAGTATAATCCAGCTTTATCCACCTGTTAAGACATAAGAAACATCTGAAATTGGGAAAAATTGGGAATGCATACCTGGATTTGTCATGAGAAGAGTAGAGAGTAGTATGCTTGTGCTGAGAATTCTTGCTATGTGGTGACCGCGAAGAAACATGTCTATACAATCAAAACATATATGATACTTTCCGTGGTGAGTTTCATACTAGCTAGTCCGCTTGGCTTACCCATTTTTCTTTTGTCAAACTTTTTGCTTTCAATAAGTTGTTTAACTTCACAGAGTCTAGAGCTAATATAAACTAACAAACATATAGAAACAACAGCGATCTCATAATGGATAATGCTAATATAGTTTAAAAAATGCTACCTTCTTTTGGACCTTCCGGGAGATGGTGACCGATTCCTTCTTCTTGAAGAAGACTTCCTGAAGAAAGACAAAAAGTTCGTTAGCATTACACAAAGAAGCTTAAAAGACAAAACTCGAAGCAGAAACACTCTATTCCCACCTTCTTGAATCATCAGAGGATTCATCACTGGATGGAGAAGAACGTTTTTTTCTAGACCTCACAGGAGATGGCGATACATTCCTTCTTCTCAAACGGGATTTCCTGGAGAAAGGTGGAAAAAAAAACACTGGAAGTGTTGAGATATAGCACTAGACAAAAGAAGCAGAAAGACAAACTTAATGTAGAACATCCTATGCCACCTTATTGAATCATCAGAAGATCCATTACTGGTTGGAGAACGTCTTCTTTTGTCCTTGTTCGAATCTTTCCTATGTCTTGACCTTTCTTCTTCCTTTTCTTTCTCCCTTTTTTTACCCCGGTCTTCCTTAGAACTTGTTCTGTGAGGCTTCTCTGCATCCCTTGAGTACTTCTTTACATGGAGATCATTAGATATTTTATTTGATTCAAAGCCTTTAACTTTTTCTGCTGACTTTATGTCGCCCTGCTTCATTCTATCTTTTGAGCCATTCTGAGAATCTACCTTCTCTTTTCCAGTTTTCAGTTCATTTGTTCTACTTCTATTCCTACTCACGTCGTCACTCAAGTCTTTCCCATAACTTTTAATACTATCCTGACGAGGGTTGCATTCTGATTTCAAGCCAGAATTCTTCCTGTGAGGTTCATCTAGTATTGCATCTTTACCACTATCAGTTCTGTCAGGATGGTTTGTTCTGCTTCCTGAAGTATCATCATCAAGTCTAGAGCTGGCGCTTACATCTGATATTTTGGTACTACCTGCCTCATCATCTTTTCTTCCGGAGCCTAGCATCTGAGAATCTTCCTCCAAGGCTGACTTACTGTTCTTGCCGGAATCATCATCGACGTCAACTTCTGGAGTCAATTCCGCACTGGTCATTGCTTTAGGTTCAGGAAGTTTCTCAGTGCTTGGCTGCTGACTAACATCGTTTCTCAACCCCATGCCAAGACTTTCAACTCCAACAGTTCCATCAGCATTCGCGTTAGAAGCCACATCAGTATCAGTATCATCATCATCAGAGGCATAGCTAGCAAGACCTAGCAAATCTGCTGGAGAGCCAGAGCTAGCTTTTTTAATTCCACCTTCTACCGAGACCAAAATCTCAGCTGAAGCCTTGTGCAGTGGATCAGCTTCGGAGGGAAGGGAGGATGATGACTTAAGATTGTGCTGAACACTGTCATCTGAAGCAATTATGAATAGCACAGCATAACAAGATGGTAGGTTCAGTAGTTATTCCACAGATTAATAACATAAAACTAAATCTTGGAGACCACAACAAACCTTTAGGCATTGCTTCATCTTCATAAATGACTTTGGTTGCAATTTCATCAAATAATTCATCTGTAACCTGTTCAAAATACATATGTCAACAACCGCACAAACATGTTTATAGACCAACCACCCAATTTCTATCAGGCCACCTACCTTAAGAAGAACTTCAGTCAAGATACGCTTTATCTCCATGTTAATTGCTGTGGTTCTAGCTGCATCCATCTCATCCTACATGAAGCAAACCATGCATTTTAGTGGTGGTGCTGAATCAAAATTTAAGTACCAAGGGAGCTTAAATCGCCATAAAAACAAGTAACAAACAGTGTTAAGAGTTCAACGAACCTCATCCTCCCCTTCTTCTTCGTCAGACGATTTAGAGGGGCTGGCGCTACTTTCGTCACGCTGATCAGCTTTCGCGGGAGCTTTATAAAGTACATCATCGTCCATATATTCTCTCTCCTCAAAACTCCCTGAAGAAGGCCTTCCAAGATCTGCTTTTTTCTTCAGCAATTCTTCCTTAAGCCAGTTAGGTACAGGAGCCTGGAAACCACCTTATTAGCCAGAATTCATGAAAGGTACTGAACCCCTCTAAGAGCAACTCATTCTTACCTTTTTAGGAGGAACAGATGAGGCTGCATATGAGTCGTCCATGAATGCTGTAACAGGGTGAATAGGCGGCTTTGTCCCATAAGCATAAGGGGGTCCAACAGGCTGGATATTTGGTGGGGGAAACCTTCCATATGGAGGCATGGAATGGCTCGAAACAGGAGGCATAGCCATAGATGAGTCATGCTGCAAAGAAAGTAAGCATCAAACTTTCCTCCACCGAACTAACACAAAAATGAAAGATAGCCAAACACCGTTAGAGTACCTGAGGTATGGGCGCTACAGGTGAAGGGATTGGAGGATAGACTACTCCGGCTGTGGCATGAGGCGGCCATGCATTGGATACACTAGCATAATCAGAACTCTCTCTGGAAGCAAACTGTAAAGGCTGATCACTAAGGTTACTAGGTGGAGCAGCTGTTTGATCTCCGTAAGCATATTGCATTTGCTGCTCTGCACAAACAGGTCCCACACCATCAGACACTGGTATCTGCACCTCATGTTGTGTTGCATTTCCAGACTCTTCTTTACCTGCAAACAAAGTAACAAGTTTAAGTTCTGCAGGTGTTCACAGTTTAAAGAAGTAGTACCAATTTTTAGACCAACAAAAACGAGAAACAGAAGCACACTAGAGAACTATGATCAGTAATGGCTAATCTTTTTGTATGATATATGGGTTGTTCTGGCGAGCAAGTACCCATATATTACACAGCACATCACTATGCACATGATATTTATCATGAACTTAGGACAGGGAAACTTTGAAGACACCCGCGGAATTTCTAGTTACAAGGAAACCCAGATAGAGTTGCTTGACTAGGAGCTAGTATGATGTTCTAAGTAAATGGTTACCTGCTACAGAAGAATAACTATAAGGTACCTCCTGCTGATGAATTGCTGAACTGGTAGGCAAGTTTTCTTGATGAGACAATCCAGCAGAAGAACCTCCAGGAAAACTCTCGTTCCCCGTCGCATAATTTGGATATCTCTCCGGCTGTGTTGTCGGTGGAACTGGAAACTGCTGCTGATAGCTTACTCCTGGAACCACCTGTTGATGAACATCTTGATAGCCATGAGTAGGATACTGCTGGTAGACTTGTCCGCTAGGTGGATTCGGTGCAGATTGCGATTGCTGATCCTCGTTTGCAGCTGCCCATTCTCTGGCTTTCACTGCCCAATCCTCGACGTTGCTATTAGCTGCCATCACGAAAATAGTCAGAAGCCAACACACTAATATTCACTCAATAAACATAGATTGGCGATAAAAGACAACGAACCTTGAGGGGTGTGACCCTGTTGATACCCCCAATTTTGATTGTTCCATTCCTAATATGCAAAAATCAAAATCAAATCTAAATAACAGTTCAACAAGGGGGATAACACAGGATAATCCAACGACGGAGTAACCAGTACCTGACTAGCCTGAGGGTATGGCGGAGGACGAGGCGGTCCGGTAGGTGGGAGAAACTGACTGTTACCATTGGCGCCGGCGCTGAATGGCGGCTGGTGAGACGAAGGTGGCCCCCACTGTGGCGGAGGTGGTCCCCACTGTTGCGGAGGTGGCGGTGGTGGCGATGGAGAGTGAGGGTTATGAAATTGATTGGGGTACCATGCAGGAGGACCACCGGGCTGTGTAGGAGGAGGCACCGGTGGTCTTGCCGGGTGATGATAGTATTGGTGGTAAGGATCCGCCGGAGGCGGTGGTCCAGACGGCGGTCTCATGTACTGAGGCGGTGGTTGGTACGCGTCCATTAGCAGCAAGTTTTTGAGTCGTTGATGACTCTTGCGTTT
Organism: Cardamine resedifolia; assembly: GCA_014578085.1. Taxonomy (NCBI): domain Eukaryota; kingdom Viridiplantae; phylum Streptophyta; class Magnoliopsida; order Brassicales; family Brassicaceae; genus Cardamine; species Cardamine resedifolia. The sequence goes on along the minus strand of VBRH01000207.1, from coordinate 28,584 downwards.
TGAGATCGCGGCTTGGTATCGAATTGATTAGACCGAATTATTTTGGAAACTGCGGGTCGTTCATTAAGCTTTGGTGCCGTTATAAGAAATATCGAAACGTCACGTAGTTTACACTAACTTAAAGTAAATGACATGATTTGTGTGTACCGAGTATGATATAAGAATTATCTACGTTACACCTTTACACAATTTTTCCATCATTATATAACGTCATGACCATTCAAAAACATAATCATGACTAATACATCAACAGTTTCGCATGTGTAAAGCTTAAGAGGATCAATCAATCATACGACTGCATCGGCTTGTCTCTTCGTCAATCTCGCATATAAGCCATCTTTGCTCAAAAGCTCTTTGTGATTTCCCATCTGTTTTGTGGACAAAATTAACAGTCAAAATCAATGGTTTCATGATTTCATCAAAACCGGTAAGAGAGTGGCTTACCTCGACAACTCTTCCACTGTCCATAGCCACTATTCTATCCGCAGCCTGAACTGTAGAAAGTCTGAAGGAACAGAATGTTAAAAATCTCATAAAACACAGTAAAATTCGAGTTTGTGTAAGAAAAAGAAACCTGTGTGCTATCACTATGACGCTTCTCTTTGTTGCTGAGTCGCTTCCAATAGAACGAAGTACACCCTGGAAAAACAAAGGATTAAGAATTCTTGTATTCAAGTAATTTCTCCTTTTGGCCGTTAAAGAGGTTACCTTAACGTTATGTTCGCTCTCTGCATCGAGTGCACTTGTGGCTTCATCGAGGATGAGAATTCTAGGATCTCTGAGGATGGCACGAGCAATGGCAATCCGCTGTTTCTGCCCTCCACTGAGTAGATCATCATCAACCACTGTGTTGTAACCATTGGGAAGTGCTGTGATGAATTCATGTGCATAGGCTTGTTTTGCAGCCCATACTATATCTTCTTTCGTTACATTTCTATCACATCCATACTTGATGTTGGAACAGATGTCCGTGCGGAAGAGTTTTGGTTCCTGTTTCATTGTGAAAAGCTTTAGATGGAGAGGTGAAATTCATTAAATTTTATTTGACTTTCCTAGCAGAAATGCGAGGAGAACCTGCCCCACGTATCCGATTTGTTGCCTCAGCCACTTGACATCTAGCTCTTGCAAAAGAACCCCGTCGAGTAGAATCTGGATTTTAAAGAGAGCCTTTAGGAAGGAAGGCTTAAAGGGTTATTTTACACACTACAGTGAGTTTGAATAACCTACCTGACCGCTTTTTGGTTTATACAGTTGCAGCAAAAGATTAACCAGTGTGCTTTTGCCACTGCCACTTAGACCAACCTAAAACAACAGATTTGTTCACAAATCACTTTGGTAAATTCTAACAAAAAACAGTGGATTCGATGGACAACTTTGAGGTATATACTTACGATTGCCACCACTTCACCAGGACGCACGGAAATGCTTACGTTTTGAAGCACCGCCACCTGAGAGATTGACATATGATATGATTGTTTAGACAAACTGATATTTGAGCCACCATAAAATCAGTACCATATATAAAGACTGGTAAACTCTTTATGGTGTGTGTGCATAAATTCTAATATAAGAAACAAAATTGTAAAATGCTGCAAATGCACAACAATTAGTTTGGTCATTATTTGCAAGCACTATGGATACCAAATCGCAATCAGATCAGTGACATACAGGTGAAAATAATAAAATTGCTGATTTCCCTGATACAAAAATTATGGTTCAAGGACATTGCACAAAAGCTGAAAGGTAGAGGCAAAGGTTCGAATCCCCAGGTTTAAACACATGAATGCAGTCATACCTCCTCTCTTGAAGGGTAGCAAAACGACACATCTACAAACTCGATATGTCCGGTTAGTTGCTGCAGTCTTGTTCCTGCAGAACAGATTATGAATAAAATTAATTACATGACAGAGCGTAGCAGTCTCAGTAAGCCTCTAGGTAGGAAGTCAAAAGTCTAGGCGGTTCACCCTAACTCAAGCTCTCCTCAATCTTACAAATGGTCAGCATGTTTCTAAAATATAGTGCTCTTTGCCAAAAACTGAACCTTGCCTTTTGATATGAACTGATCACTTGGCTTGAGATCCATCATTTGGAAGACCTTTTCACTTGCTCCAACAGATTGCATCAAAGACGATAAATTATCTCCCACCCACCAAGTAGCATAGATTAACCACTCACTATACAAGAGAAACTTTGTCAGCTGCTCTGCTGTTATTTGACCGGCTAAGATAGACATTCCTCCAATCAAGACAGCAATAATCTATAAAAGAAACAAATGATGGATCCTGTCACATACTAAACATGAACAACACCATCTTCAAGAACCACAAATTAATTGATCCTTCCCAAGAACATTAAAAGAGAGATGTTAAGTAAGACAGGGTTATATTTGAGGAACCTGAGTTGCATGGTAAAGAGTGTTGAAGCTCCAATTCCAAATACCATATGCAGCACTCTGTCTCAAACTTATATCTGCCATTTTCTGAAGCCAGTGATTGTACCTATCCACCACAAAAGGGCAGAAAATCCATGTCAAAAAGTAACTTGGCTGTGACAGAACCTGTTCTTGAAACAGATTACCGATATCGCAAAATTTTCACCAGATATAAAACACAAGAAATGGAGAGACTTTCAAGGGTTTCATGGAATCAGATTGTACCTTTTAAGCTCTTGCTTCTCTGTCCCATATACACGAACAGTTCTCATCAAAGAATATGTCTCTTGCGCGACCTTGAAGATTAGAGAGCAGTTATAAGCAAAGAATTCATTGCATAAAAGACATATATTAAGGTCGAGTTCTTGAAAAAAAAAAAAGATAAAGAGTTCTTGAACAATCTACATCATTTGCAGAAGCTGTGATCTCCTGAATTAGCTTCGCTGTCTTCTTTTGGTACCTACAACATGACCGGATGTAACTTTACTTTCTGCCCTCAGTCATAAGAACAATAGGCCTAAGTATCAATTGCAGCCACACAGTGTATTGTCTATTTGTCTTTACAGATTAATATTCTTAATCAAAGGGAAAGACATAATGGTCAAAACTCACATCCCATAAAAGAACATAACCGCTGCCAAAGTACAGCAAATAACCAATGTGCACAGCCCAAGGGTTCTAGACAGGATCAGCAAATAAATCAATGCCCCTGTACCCTAAAAGAAAGAAATAAACATACATTCAGAAGTCAACCATGCACAAAACACACTTCAGGCGCGATGGCAATTATTTTGTTTAGCAAAAGACCTGAAGAACATTGCGAAATATCATGTTCAGATCATTTCCTATGACCCTCGAGACTTGCTGACAGTCCGATCCAAGTCTGCTTGTCAAGTCACCAACTGTTTGAGAGTCGAAAAATGATATATCCTGATGCACAATCCAACCAAGTTAAATTAAAGATAAACATGAGCTACCAAGATTCAAAAATAATGCCACAGCTAGAAACTTTCAGGACCTGGAGGAGAAGTGTGGAGTATAGTGTTTCCCTCATTCGTTTCACCTACAGAGTAAAGTGAGACCCCATCATATCATGTTTCGAGAAGGCAAAATTTCCTGAGGAGATTAAAACCACAAACAAAATGAAAACTTCATGGGAAGTGAACTCACAAGTATCATGTTTGCGATCCCAAAGAAGCATCCACGTATGCCACTGGAATTATGAGTTGAACAAAGAGTTGAGTGAGGAGCTCCACAATATCAATAGCTGGAAAATTATCGTAAAAGAATCTCAAAAAAAGAGCAAGTTTGGTCAGACAGCACCATCTAATTCAACTACAGAGACAAAATCTTGACCTGCAAATGCCTGAAGTAACACACAGCAGAATCAAGAGCTTGACATTTCGATGAAACACAGTGATATCACCACTTTGTGCCGAGAAGATCGAAGCTGTTAAAAAATGCGGAATAGTTATCTCTGAAAGCTGTAAACAAGTAGAGAGAAAAGTATATAAGAAAAGGTAAGATTCTGATTCCTGATTATATCCGTATATATGATCATCGAGCAGCAACAATACATACTTATCAAACTATAGCCTTTCACAGAAACGGAATTAAGGGAAAAATCACGCACCGCAGCTACGATGAGAGTTGAAAACGCGGCGAAGATAACCCAACGATCTTCAGCCACAAGCTCCCACATCCGACTTAACGCACGCCAAACAGTCACTGGCTTCGCCATGAATCTACTATCAACCTCATCTGAGAATCTCCACCAGCTTCCTCCTGGTAATATCGTTCGGAGGAAATCAATACATTGCCGAATTTTCTCAGGCAGAGAAACATTGTCTCCTTCTCCTTCGTAATACTCCGCATTTTCCACTACTGCTCCATTCACCGTCGAGCAGTTAATCGAACGTAACCGGTGATTTCTACTGGAAGATTGAAGAGAGAACGACAACTTCGGTTTTCTAACAAATCGGAGATTTTTCCTTCTGATGTCAGTGATAGCAATAACAGAACACCGGTGAAGAGAGACGCGGATGGGGCGGCTCGTGCAGCCGAGTACTTGCAGAGCCATTTGATCGGCGGACTAAGAGTAAAGAAGCTTTAGCTCCGTCCAAGCTTTCCTTGGTTCATATGAAATCAGAAGAAGAAATTGAAACGTTTTCGTTTTTCGAAAATTGAAGACGAAGACGTCACGTAAGGAAGGAAGCTTCGTGTCAACCAAAATAATCTACAAAACCGAGACGGGACCCACCGCGATCCACCACCGAGTTCATGAGCCACAGGGTAAAAACACCGGCGCGTGAAGAAAGGCGCGTGAGAAAGTACAATCATGTGGTGGTAGATCTCTCTTCCACTACACGACGACGTTTTCAAGTGCACAGAAGTGTCCATGAGCCACAAGGTGACACCGGCGCGTGTGGAAATTTAATCACGTGGTAGATCTCTCTTCCCATTACGATGTCGTTTTAATGCAACACGCTCAAAATGTGTAATATTCAATTTGGGCCTATATTATTATTTGGCCCAATAATAATTTCGTAAACCCTAGAGGGTAAGATAGGAAATGAGGGTCTTGTCGTCTTTATAAATCTGTGATTTTCTGCAGAAGCCCTAGCCGCAGCAGAGACAAAAAAGAGGGAGAAGAGTGTTGCAGATCGGCGAAAATGACAACCAGATTCAAGAAGAACAGGAAGAAGAGAGGTCACGTCAGCGCCGGACATGGTCGTATCGGAAAGCATCGCAAGCATCCCGGAGGTCGTGGTAACGCCGGAGGTATGCATCACCACAGGATCCTCTTCGACAAGTACCATCCAGGTTACTTCGGTAAAGTTGGTATGAGGTATTTCCACAAGCTGAGGAACAAGTTCTTCTGCCCAATCGTTAACCTGGACAAGCTCTGGTCACTCGTCCCTGAAGATGTGAAGGCGAAATCAACCAAGGACAATGTTCCGTTGATCGATGTTACACAGCATGGGTTCTTCAAGGTTTTGGGTAAAGGTCATTTGCCTGAGAACAAACCTTTTGTGGTGAAGGCGAAGCTTATTTCGAAGACTGCTGAGAAGAAGATCAAGGAGGCTGGTGGTGCTGTTGTGCTCACTGCCTAGGTTAGGTGAAATTTATTTCCTTACCCTTTTTTTTTGGTATTTGAATCTTTTCTGGGTTTGTTGTTATCTTTGTTGTTCTTTTGGATTTTGAATGAGAGAGATCTCTTTAAAGTTAGTAGTTTATGAACCTTTGTTGGATTTTTATAAAATGTTGTTATTCCGAATGCAGATTTGGTTTGGCATTTGTTGTTTCATTATTTTTGTTAGACTTATAATTTGCGTCAGGATCCTTGATTTGAAAATCGCTCGTTATAGGATAGTGAGATTTATAATCAATTCAGAAGCATTGTTCGTGTCAGATTTTGAATTAAGTCTGACAAAAATGATCACTAAAATATCAAATTCGATTGTCATCAAAAGCAGCTCTCTGTTAGGCCTATTTGATGTCTCTTAGTGTTGGTCGATTTGATCAGTTATTTTTGAATGAATTAGCTATGTATTTTTGCTTAATAAATATTAATCACGTATGCATCCCGAAATTACCATTTTTTATATAAAAGCTTGTTGAGTTAAACCCGACTATTGTTGCCATTACATTAGCTAGATTTTATCTTAGGCTTATATCACTTGTGAAAATATTGGCATGACTTGGGTACGCAACGAAATGAACAATATTGCAGATATCTGACTCAGTGACGAACTTATACCCAAAATAGTTACAAAATTAAGAAATTTTTGTTAATCGACCATGACCATATGAATCAAACTAGTATTGAATCATGGACAAATTGGAAGTCAAGTTACGGACATGTGAATTGCCAATGATTTGACCAAACTGTGATCATAAGATAAGAGTCAGCGAGTAGATGGTAGAGCACGCCAGTTATTAGCTTGACGTATGGCATGATCACGAACAGGTGCAGAAAGCTGTTGGTGTATAACTTCCTTAACATGACTCGCAGCCGTTTCGCCACCACGTTCCGCCAGTTCCAAGTACAATACAGATTTCAGCATCGCCCCTTCCTGCATTATTTATCCCATTAGATTCATTAGAGCCTCCATCTTTGTTTCGGGATATAGATATGTCGATACTTACTTTCACAAACTTTGTTGAATTGAGGTGAGATGAAAAAATGCTTACAGAAAATAGAGCAAGTCCGTGTTCAAACTGAGCTTTACTATGGCCATGATCAGCTGCTCGTTTCATCCATTTTCTCGCTAGCTTGCGGTTTTGAGGTAATCCTTCTCCAACCGAGTAACAAAGAGAAATGTTATACATTGCTCGTACATATCCACCTTCTGCTGCCTTTAGATACCATCTAGTCTGTCAAAAAATAGAAAAAAAATCAAACTTTATAGAAAGATGATAAAGACATAAACTGAACATTTCCACAAATGCACTAAACTCCAAACATTCTCAGTATCAGTTTCCACTGAGTGTATGCAGCCACAAATATACAAAGATTCCACTTTCAATTTTACATACAAATTTCATAAAATATTGACTATGAGTTTGAAGAAAGCACATACAGCTTCTAGCAGATTGGTTTTCACGACTCGGCCTTGGTGGAAACAAAGAGCCAACTGATACTGTGCTCGAATATAACCATTCTCTGCAGATTGCTTCAACCATTTCATTGCTTCCATCGGATTTGTAGGTTTAACTGCAGATACAAGCAACCAAATTGCTCAGAAAATGCTCCACCAATCAGGTCAATCCAGATTCTAGATATCACAATTCAGAAAAAATATCAAAATCTTTACCTTGAAGATAAGAAATCCCCAAATTACATTGACCAACAGCATCACCAAGCTCAGCAGCTCTCCGATAAAGACTCACAGCTTTATCTTTCTCTCCGGTTTCCCAATACACAAGTCCGGCGTCAACCATAGCGAGCGTGGATCCACGCGCGGCTCCTTTTAGAAACGAATCAAGAGCTTTCTCTAGATTCGCTCGCACACCTCCTCGACCGTGTTTAAACCGTTTCCCCCACCGAAGCAACAACATCGATTCTCTCAACGGCTGAAGCGCGTCTCTCCACGATTTGCAAACCGAAGACGCCGCTTGAAGATTCGGAAGACTAAACGGCGCCGCGATTTTCATTAGTATATCGAATGGAAGCATCGAGAAATCTCCAATTACCTCATTCGATGGTGGAGTTGAATAAGAAGAAGACCTTGAGCTTGACTTCGCCGTTGCTCTGCGTTTTTCCTTATCGTAAGGTTTCAAAAATGATAAAGAGGTGAATCGAGATCCTTCAGATCTACAAGGCCACGTTCTCTGCTTCATCTTCTCCGGCGAAAGACAACCGTCGATTTCCTCGTGAGTCAAAAGAGGGGCAAGTAAACAACGATTCGCTTTGCCCCTTTGCGTTTATTTTCTTCTGTTTCTCTTTTTTTCCGCGTATTGTACACTGAGTAATTTTTTTTTTTTTAATGTGGTTACGAAGATCGAACGAACGGCTATTAAATGAGAGACAGTTAATCCACGAAATTGTAGTGTGACACGTGGAATACTCAAACCGCCAATAAAATTTGTATAGGAAGAGTGGACCAAGCTACCAAACACTTAAGTATTAATAAATGATTTGGGCTGGGCCCTGCTATCTCTTGTGTACCTTATTTAAAATACACATATTATTGTTATTTTATATACTAATAAATATGTGGAAATTAAGGTACAAAAATCATGGACCAAGAAACAACAATGCATTGCCTGATATTTGTCAGTGTGGTGGTGGTGATATGGCGGTGACGGAGATCCTATGGCATTGTTATGGGAATGATGGTGATGTTTTTTTTAACTATGACAAGCGAAGAATTTTAAAAGAAATTTTGAGAAATGGATCTTTATAAATGATTTACTTACCGTTTGGGGAGAATAAAAACGGAGTTTGTGGTCGTGGTTCTCGTGGAATATGAGCAGTGGCAGATGTGAACACAAGCACATCAAACATGCGTTTAGTATAATCTTTATAAATATTTTAGAGACCAATTTTTTAAGAAAAATTCTTTGAAAAGGCACCAATAAGTTTTTTTTGCCAAAAATAATATACTTTTTCATTTAGGCAAAAATAATATTTTTATAAAGAGCAATAATTTAATTTGTTGATTTAGATACGTATTTTAGGATTTATGGTATAGTTTTTAGGAAGTATGAGGTAAAATTTAAGGTTTAGGGCTTAGGGTTTAGAGTTTATAAATCTTACTTCCTAAACTCTAAAAATGTGAAGTTAGGGAATTTGTGCTATATAAGATAATTACTCTTTAATAAAAATGTTATTTTTTACCTAAATAAAAATGGTGCTATTTTTGGAAGAAAAAAATTATTTTGTGTTATTTAAGAGAATTATCCAATTTTTTAATAAATTTCATTAGCACATATGGTTTTGTAAGTATGATTAAAGCCTTCCTCAAAGCGGAGTTCTTGAGTTAGACACCATCAAAAGGATATTTTAGGCCAATTTTTTTCCCTCACTTCTATCTATAAAAACTGGCTCTGAATATGAGCTAACAAAGAGCAGCTCATTTCCAAAGCATTCAGACATGCTAAGTATCTGACGAAGAGGTTTCAAACACCCTAAAGGTTGGACCAAAAGGATGGAAAAATAAAACAATGATTTGATGTTACATGGTGCACCTAAACTAAATAACACGAGAAAATGATGTGATTTGTCTAATATAAATTAGGGTCGATTCTTGAAATAGATCATTTCATGATCTGATTGTGAAAAAAAAAAAATCTTAGAATGTGAAACTAGTAATAGAAGGTCCATATTTTACAATAAAATTGTGAATCCATTTTTAGAATTTTCTTTGATATACGTAACGCAAAGTGATTCGTCTAAATGTTACATTAACATTAATTAAAATATTTATAGGATAAGTGTCATCTTTGGTATGAGTAGTAGCCAACTTGTAACAAATTGGTTTAATCAGTTTGGAAAAAAGGTTTGATCACTAATAAAAAAAACTACAACATGTGACTGTCTTAACAGTTTTCTGTTGCCTGAAATCGAATTTCACTCTATTAAAATTGAATACGATACTACAGTTTCTCTGGAAAATAGGATTTGAAAATCTCCAAAAAAATTCAAAAAACAGATATATAAGTCTCCTATGAAAGAATATATATAAGAGTATAAATTTATTGACGTTGTAAAGCATAGGATTCTGTTCAGCTCGACACGGCCTATTCAATTATCGCACCAATACCAAACATGATATTGACCTCGATCTTGACTTGGTGGGTAGTTGTTTGTTGTGTGGTCTTGTGGGTCAAACTTTCTCAAAGTTTGATTTTTCCACAAATATTTAAACCTTTTAACCAAAGCTTAATTCTAAGATTTGTTTCATTGAAAAACAAAAATGATTCAAACGTTTTTATCCAATAGTTTGACCAAAAGTATTATTGATTTCATACCAGATTGTGGGTTCAAATGCACAATTGAAGCATGTGGCAGATAGGATAGTCTTTGTGTACTTTTTTCTATATTAAATTGTCTATTTTCCGGATAGCTAAATCCGTAAATAATCATATTTCTAATAAATATGATAAATAGTTATGCAATGTTGGAAGAAGAAAAAATGACTCAATCTAAGTGTAGCCAATTCACTAATTATGAAATTTATTTTTGAATTTTTTTGGTAGCTTTTTTTATATAATGTTTGGCCCTGAATCTATTATTTAACAAGAACACTCATAGTCCAAAATAACTCTATACTTTGTCCCAGTGGTTTATCCTAAACTGGTTTGCAAACTCCTGGTACGAAGAATTTGTTTCGTTTAATGTTCAGAACGAAATTTAATATTATCACAGAAATCCAACAAAAATATATAAAGAGATTGCATTTTGGGCTGATTAATTCTTCTTCATTATTGGTTTGAAGAATGAAATTAGGTAAACACAGTTTGTATAATCATATAGAAAAGCAAAAAAATATGTGGTCGCATGAACTTGAGTTGATTCATCATATAATTCGATGGTTAATAATTCTAGTAAAATTATACAAAACTGAAAAGAAAAGAAAAAGATAAAACCGTATGTTACCAAAAAAAGTTAAAATAAAATAAAATAATAACCCTGCAAATTATCCAGTTAATAAGGAATTAACGAACACACTATCAGCTAAATTATGTATCAAGAATCTTCTGCAACTACTTGTGCTCTTGCGAAGACAGTGTCCAAATCTTGAGCGTTAATGGAGATAATCCTTCGGCCGGCGGATTTTTTGCGGCGTTTGTCGATAGTTTTCCGGTGGATTCCACGCCCAGGTGCCGGCGGACACTCAAGTTGCGGCGGAATTCTAAACTCCGCTCCCTTTGGAGTGGTGAATCCATCTTTTTCCTCTTCTTTTTCTTCTTTCTCTGGCTTCGAACTCACCGGAGCTTGCACCGGGATCGTCACTTTAAGCAACTTTCCCGGAAAATCCATGCTGTGATCCGAGAAAACTGAATAGAAAACTCAACAAGGAAATGAAAATCTCACTCTTTGACCTAAACAAAGAAAGAAGGGGATGATTAATTAATGGTTTAATATCAAGAAAAAGGAATTAATGAAGAAACTTTTAGGCGGGAAAGGTTGTTTTCTTGTGTTTTACTCAGGGAAAAATGGAAGACACTTTTTTCCTCGGAAAAATGAGAAAGAAGAGAAGATTTGTGTGTTTAGGACTTAACTAGTTTCTCTGATTAAAGCTTTGACGAGAAAATACCAAAAAGGAGGAGGCAAAGGAGAAGATGAGTGGAATTTGATATGGTCGGACTCTTTTTTGTTTTCTCCTTATATTTAATAATTTAATATAACTCGTGATTACTTTTATATTACGTGCAAAAAAAAATATTTAATGGATAAGTGCTAAAATTATTTAATTCTATCTATTATAAAATTTAAGAAATATATTTTGACGGCAGAGAAACAATTAATTTATATTACATTATATTATATTATATTATATTATTAGGTTACGGCCAGATGGACGGATTTTAAATTTTAAAATAAATTATATTTAACCAGAAACACAAAATTATAATTTTGTTGTTAATGATATATTTTAAAATTGTTTTAAGAAAGATAAGAAGAAAACATATTACGTTAGAGAATATAAGCTTATTTTGCTAGAGAAAAAACATATTTTAAAACTTTTAATGATATACTAAGTTTGTTTTTCTACGTCAGTAAATTAATTTAAATTTCTATATTATTACTTCATTATTACCATATTAAAATTTAGATTTCATCCAATAGATTTTGGTTTTATATTGTTGTTTGTTTTCCCGGTGACTATGTTATCGCTCATATATGGGCGAGACATTCTTCCGGCAAAATCTCCATTGTCGATATTTCTCTTCTTGTGAAGATATTATATTGATTTTTAACCGAATATGTTTTTCCTCTCGAACCTTCACTCGCCGAAATCTTTCACCATTTCTTATCTCCTAATGTTTTCCGACAACATCTTCTAACTCATCAGTTCCGTCACCATCTCTCAAATTTTTATTTATATCTCCGGCTCTATTTTTGCAGAAGTTGTTTGTTTTTTGCTGTTTTCTTTCTTTTCCATCTTCTAATTCTCATCCACCCTCATCTTTAATCTCTACCAAAAACCCCACCACTTCCTTTAGTCATTGGATCCATATTTCTCCTATGGTCCAGATTTTATATCGATTTTCAACCGAATATATTTTTCCTCTTGCACTTTTACTTGCTAAAGTTCTTCGTCATTCTTTATCTCCTGACGTTTTCTGATAATATCCTCTACTTTAGCCCTTCCGTCACCAGATCTTGATTTATATATCTGAAGATATTTGATTTTTGCGGCTTTCTTTATTTTTCATCTTCGAATTCCCATTCACTATCATCTTCAACCTTCAGTAGAAGCCCCATTGCCTTCTTCTCTCCTCTGGATCAAAATTTTTGTATAAAAGTTGGCTCTCACATAAGTAACTCTCTCGGATTGGATCTCCGCCTCTTGTTTTGACTTTTTTCCTTTTAGAGATAACAAATATGAGTTCTTTCGTTTGAAAAATATCATTTATACACTATGTATCTTCTATGAAAAAAATATTTCGTTCAATTTCTATGTTAAATATATATAATATTTTTTTATTCGTAAACCTAGAATATTATCCAACTTTCTAACCAATTTGTTATATTGTGTCAATTATATGTAATCAATTTAAGAATCATCATTTTTGAATTCTCATTTATTTGTTTTTCCCCACAATATATCGTATCAAATTTCCGCTTGTTGATCTTATTTATTAATGGTTTTTTTTTGCATTTATAACTGATTTGATGTTCGGTTTTCTTGCATGCATGACACATATTTCTCACTAAATACCTAATTTTATATTTTTCTATAAAATTGTGATTTTATAATTTATGGATTTTTATGCAATTAGTTAATTCTTATTATTTTATGATGATAATTTATTATATCTATTTAACTATTTGATCCATAAAATTAAATAGATTTATGTGTTGATTCATGCCATTAAATTAGATATATATTTTATTTATATTCAATCAGTTTACTCTATGATTTATTTAATAGTTAACCAATCATGATAATATATTAGGTTGGATTATATTCAATCAAAAAAATTGTTAAAAGAATTAGAAACGTGTGAATTTTATTTTTATTCTAAATAATATAAAAATCTAAATTTGAAAAGAAAATTTATTAAAATAATAGTATTGAACATATATTAGGAAAAATAGAAAAATAAAATTATCTTTTTTATCAAACTTATATATGTAAAAATGGGAAATAAAAATTATCTATTTGATTATTTACTTATTTATATTTATTTTTGTTGATTTTTCTTTTTGAGTAATGAAATATTTTGGAAAGTTAAAATTTTTTTTTATTTTTTTATCAAACTTATATATGTAAAAATGGAAAGTAAAAATTATCTATTTGATTATTTATTTATTTTTATTTATTTTTGTTGATTTTCTTTTTTGAATAAGGAAATAATTTTTTACACGTGTCATAATCTAATCGATCAACCGACACGTGTCGTGATCTTGTTAATAATAATTTTGATACGTGTCTAGCTCTCGTGAGACGCATCAAAGTTTATATAATAATATATTATATTAGAGTAAAAATATTTTTCGTATAAAACAAATCATCATGATGTATATCATTCGTTTTTTTTTAAAATGTGAAATCTAAGACGAATTTTAAAAATATAGAGCACGAATGATTGGATAATAATATAATTTTTCGTTATACCAAAATAATAATCAAGATTAATAATACTAGACTAAGCTTTTTATATCTAAAGTATTGTTATTTTCCGAGTTCAATGTAAAATTTGATATAAAAATGAAGAAATCTAACTTATCAACATTCAAATTTTTTTAGAGGTATAATGGAACATTTAATGACCATGATAGAGATGAAATTAAGATGGTTGTTTAGTGTGTCATGTTTTCCAATAACATATACACAAAGGTCTTTTTAAAGAGCAGAAGAAGAGTTTTACAGAGAGTAGGACCAGTAGCTATAGCTTTTTAAGAGTGTGAATAGACAATAATAATGTCGTGAAAGAAGAAGTGATCTCAAAGTCCTTTCTTTTCACATTCTGGAGTAACCAAAGTTATCTCCGTACTGAGACATGAACTCATCATTGAACTTCCTGAAACTTTCCATAATCTCTGGCATTTCTTCTTCTGCAGGCAGAATCGTTGTCCTCAAATGAAACACCCTGAAAGAAACAAACAAACAAAGGCGAATAAAGTGAGCTCAAAGAGGTTGCAAGAACATGAAAACTGTTATAGTCACAGAGGTTTGTTTCACCCTTCTTTTTGTCCAAATCCAGAGCCTGGAACTGTGGAGATTCCTGTGGCTTCTAAGAGCTTAAGGCAGTAGAAAACATCAGGGACTTTTCCGGCTTGTTTAGCTGCTTGGATTGCTTTCGACGGCAACTTTATTTGAGGAAACGAATACATAGCTCCTTCTGTGAAATTACAGACGACGTTTTTGCAGCTGTTGAATCCATCAGTCATCATCCTTGCTCTTCTTCTCAGTGATTCTAGTATTCCCTTGCTGTTTAATAAAGGTTCAAGTGAAGTTCTGAGATATTTGATCCTTCATCAAAGTATGTTTATTTAGAGAGTAGAGAACATATAACTATTATATACCTTTCACGAACGAACTGGTCATAAGAAATGTCTCCAGGCTTTGGTGGGCTAACCATTAAACCCATCTGCACCAGGAAAAAAATCAGCCGTTTCAGTGGTGAAATCATTCTGTAACCAACAGTTGCTAATAAACTAAGAAGGGCTTACAAATATCTGCGCAGAAACGTTGGGACTGAGAGCTATAGAGGCAACCTTGTATATCTCCTCAACGGTCTGCAATATCAGAAATTATAAAACTCTTGCTATCACTTAAACTACAATTAACAAAAAAAAAGTAAGTCCAAAATCAAGACAGTCGAGTACAAACCCTGGGAGGGATATTTGTCATCTCAAAGTAACCACCTCGTTGCCCACATTCGCCCCAGTATCCTTTGGAAACGGTGTGGAAAGATATGAGCTGAACTTCCTTGCTGATCGGTGCTCCCATGTCCATCAAAACCTTTACAACATTCATGATAAATGAAGGATCAATCATGCAGAAGTTCCAGAGATCAACGATCACAAAGCAAATGGATAGGCTAATCTAATTAAAGATACCAATGAAAGACAAAGTTATTACCTTCTTGGAACTGATAAAGGGACGCTCATCTTGGTATATGTTTTGCTGATACACTTCGTCTCCAAGAAGAACCAGTCTCTCATCACAACAGAACCGCAGTATCTCTCTTAAGTTAGCTTCGCTAAGACACTGGCCAGTCGGGTTTCCAGGGTTAATGATCACCATTGCCCTTACCTGCATTAACCATATTTCAAAAAGAAAAAAATTAGGGCAGAAAAGCAAGATGTCATAAAAAAGCCTCCGCATCAACAGTTTCGAGAAGAAGGGTGGAAGAATACTAACTGTTATTCCTTGAGAGCGAGCCTGAGCAACTGATTGGCGAAGGTTGTTAACATCAAGTCCCCAATTTTCAGACTCTTCAAGATAGTAAGGGACAAGAGTGCCACCTAACAGAGATATGGTAGCTGAGTAGAGTGGATACTGTGGAACTGGAACCAGAATCTGCAAACCAAGAAAACTTGTGAACCAGATGCTACTATAAAACCAAGCCTAAATCCATTACATTTGCCCCAAATCTGAATCCTAAGCCATCAAGTAATTATACAGTTCATGTGGGATCATAACATAAGTCCATTTGTCATGCCCAAAGAGATAAAGGAACAAGTGAGTTAAGGTTTATTACTCCGTCTTTCTGACCGCGAATGATACAATTCAAGATTTGCATCACGCCTTTGCTAGCTCCATCAGTTAGAAATATGAGTTCTGGGTCGCTGTAATTCGAAGATAAGAAGCATATGGCCTAAGAATAGTTTTGCTTTACAACAAATCTACTTAATTGCATACAGAAATAAAATGAAGCAATCACCTTGGATATCCATCACGGCGTTCAATAAACTCAGCAACTTCTTTCCGAACTCCTGGAAGGCCTCTTGAGTCACTGTAAGCACCTGATTAAAAGTAAAGCAAATTTTGCTTTTTACTTGTACAAACCTAAGCAATAAATAGCTGCCGAGTTCTCGAATAAAGACATACCAAGACCACCAGAAGTCAAGGAAAGATAATGCTTAGCTCTTGCAATAGCATCTGCTGGGAATATATTCCCAACATTTGGGTCATCCAGCAGAAATGGTGCTTGGCATAGAGCAACCACCTGCATTTGTTTTTAATCTGATTAGGCTTAAAGCAAGATCGAACAAGATAAATCGCCAGAAAGTATGAGAATTGCATATATATATATATATACCTGACGAGGAAAAGTCAGAGGCTTCTGTCCCAAAGCATGAGGGTTTCCAACATTTGTGAAAATAATCTGTAAAACGTGACATATCAAACAAGTTAGAAAACCAACTATACACTGCCCATATCCTCAGGTTAATAAAACAGCAAATGAAGCTCATAATTTTGCTAACGCATAACAAAGTTGTTACCTTTTTGCCTTTTTTCTGAAGCTCAGAAGCACGGAGATAGAGTTCACCTCTGACTGCATACTGACAATTCTTCACGTTTTCATTCAGGGACTCGTAGTCGAATGCCTTGAGAGACATTTTTGAAGGATTTACTTTTTCAAGCTAAACCAAAATGATTCCTCACTTCCACCTTTTCAACGCTCTCTACAACCAATATAAGCCAGGTGTATAATACGTTGATCAAGTCATCACGAGAAGAGCGTTTATAAATCAAATACAGTGAAGTAAAGCTAAACCCTTTTGTTTCTGGGTCTGAAGAGGTGTCAATGGACCTAAACTACTAGAGATTTTACATAACAAAGAGATATGACTTGTTGACTCGATCATAAAGATGTGTTTTCTCGAATCTATAACTACAGAACTTATTCTCAACTTATTCTCATACAGAAACAGTGGAAAAAGCACCCCAAAAATCATCACAAACCCCACTAGATTCGAGTAAAAACCCTCGTAGATAGTGAACCCCACAACTCAAAATCCACAGAAGATATTCCAAAATTGCCAGGTACAACCTCAAAAACTACAGAAATGAAAAGGCGACGCCTTTAGAAATGGGTTTACGAAATCTGACAAAACTACAAGAAATTTAATAAATCTAGATCAATCACGACTCACCTTCGACTCAGTTTCGTTACCTCCAAAGCTCTCTAGAGAGTCACGTTCCAAAGCACAGCAATAAAGACTTGACTTGAGGGGAGCTTATTGCATTAGCATTTTATATGATATAAAAAAAACAATTGTAATAATATATTTCCAATAAGAGCAGATTACTATTGTGTGTCCAACATGAATTTGGACACTCGTCTGATCAGATCATGTGGCATTAGGAGAACACTAAAAGACGAAGCAGCTGAGCCACTGGAATTCGGCATAAAGAGATTTTTATCAATAACTAAAGTCAAAGTGGTGACTTTGTATGGACTCTGTTTTTTTTTCTTTGGCAAACAGTTTCTGAATTTATGCAACACAACCTATAGAATCGTCCCACGTCCCTTGCGTTTGGTTTCATAGTGTCATTCTCCAGACACAGACTCTTTTGTTTCTTTCTCATTGTCCTCAAGACAATGAGTGTCTCCATCCGAATCTTTGATGGGACTAATTCAGTAACATGAATGTGCAAGATGATTAAGGACACAATCATAAATCATAAAACACATTAGAAATAACCAATCTCTGTTCACCAGATTCTGTACATGCGATTTCACTAGCCATCCGCAGAAAGCCCCACAAGCATTGTGTTGTGTGTCCCACTCTGTAAAAACACCTTCAGTTTTCAAAAATAACAACAATACACAAAACCAAAAACCAAAAGAATCATAAAGGTGTATGCTTTTTTCTCTATTCCGTGTATGATTTTGTCAGACTCTTTAGATTGGTTGAACTATTTCATCTTGCGTGAGATCTCTATGTAATTCAAAAGTTTCTTTAGAGCTTTCCCACTATCAATAGCTTCCTTTGCTCTCTCCATTGCTACAGTTATATCTTCTGCGCCTTCACTTCCCAACAAATGATCCACTATCCCAGCATTTAGGATGATTCTATCATAAGCCGCGCCTTTCTCACCACGAAGCGCTGTCAAACCCAGCTCTATGTTCTTTGATACCTGTCATTTCAACAAGAATATAATTAAAGTTTTCTCCCTTTTTTGGGCGCCATTGTCTCCAATAGTGTGAAACAACCATGTTTTTTGAGGTTTTACCGAACGGTCAGTTCGTGGAGTCTCGGTTGGTGTAAACCCATAGTCTCTTGCATCCACCTCAAGATTGAAACTCTGACGCGAGACCCCTACGATTCCAGAAGTTAATTTAGCCATAAGTTTTAGGACCTGAAACTATATTGATGTACCACAAGACAAATACTAGTACCAAGGCATAAGGCAGATTAGTTTCAAAACAGTATGCAATCTAGAAAGGCCAATCCGCCAAAAAAACTTTGAACACCAAGGCAAAATGGTACATCAAGACTCCATGCAAACCAAATACGATATTAGCCGATAGTTTATTAGCCTATGGACTCCTACCACCTACAAGCTGGTTTACGACAACATAAATTTGCGCAAGTATAATTAAGTGTCAACCTGTTTGGACTGGGTTTATATAATATATCAAGCAGTAGATTCTAGTTTGAAACTAAGAAAGTTATTTAGCTATTCTTACCATCAGCTTCTAGAGCCGTGTCCGAACTCAATGAACGGAACCCAGAACAGTAGTTAACTGGAAACCCTTTTGATGCACTTGCTGCTCGCACCCGTGTTGTCATTGAGAGGGCCCCCTCCTCACCCTGCATTACCGAGATAAACATTAAATTTCCTTACAACAATACCAAGAAACTTCAAATGGAAGCCAATAGAACGCGTTTCTAACAGATTTTAGGTTCTAATTCTATGTTCAAGTGGGTAGTAGCTAATAGGGTATCTATATATATTTGAAGACAAAAGAGAGAGTCAACCTTAACCACCAAACCAGAATGGACACCTCTTCGTCTCATAAGCATTAAGAGAGGCTCTTCGTAGCCTTCGTGGTAAAACCCAGCCACTATTGCTTCCTTCCCTGTCGCCTGCAGTGAATAACAGTCCATGAAATGTCTGCATACAGGCACATTCTCTCAAGCCAAATGATATTATTTTTTCCTAAAATTTGTCTTAGTCATCATGACATCGTGAGCCATTAAAATATAATCGCATGGAGCATATAAGGCGGTGGACCTGTGATAGATCCCTTACCCTCACAAATTGCTGAACTTTCTCCGTTGTTGCCAGAGGAGGGCGCTTCTTTATATGCTCCCTCATTTCGACTAGCGAATATCTGCATATATGGAATAAATTTATAAATACACCACCAAACTGTTTATGGAAGAACAGGAAACATGTCGTATGCATTAGCATAGCCTAGGATCTAAGATAAACAAAGGAATGGCACAACCAAATGTATTTCAGATTTCTTACAAAGACGGCCGAGCTTCCCGCAGACTGAGATATGCAAATCCAGTCTTCTCGTCCTGGACAAAACAAACAGGGTTGTATAGAGCAGGTAAATCATAGAAATAGGCTGGCAGGAGAAAGATAGACATAACAAAACAAATAAAAGAGAAAACCTGTAGGACATTAGTTTAAATTATTGTAGGCACCTCGATGAGTTCTTTTGCCTGGTGAACAGACAAGCTTGTATTTGCTCCCATAAACTTCAGCATTTGTTCCTCAGTCACACCCCCCTGAAGAAAATAGGAAAAGTTGTGAAAAGATATCTAAAAAAAATCCTCAAAAGCATCATCATCTCTAGGAAACTGGTAACAGGATTCATTTTTGTTATTAATACCTTTGGAGGCATCCATTCCACGCCATGGAGCAATGAAGATTCACCATAGCAGGATCTAACTGTAGCCACAAACAGAGTGCTTCGAAAGAATCGAGTATTCCCATCATAAGGCTCACCATAATGAGTTAAGGATTTGACATCAGCAACAGGAGGAGCCCCTGAAATTAGTTGAAGATGCTTTAACTCAACTCAGAAATTTGTATCCTAGCCTTTAATTCTCTCATTTTCACTAGAATTAAAAGAATGTTTTACCATGTTCGTCATCGAATGCAAGGCAGTAAGCTTTAAGCTCTCGATCTGTTTCTCTGTTCATACGCTGACCAATCAAAAACGCCGAAAGCAATGACTCGCTAACTCCTGAGGTTAAGCTACCTTCTGTTGGAAGCGGAAGAACGTCTCTTAAAACACCCTTAACCTCCTCATAACCCAAGTGACCACCAGCCAAAATCTCTCTTAACGCACCAACCAATCTCATCTCCCTAGTTTCATTACCAACAAAAGTTGGTCCAACTGAGTTTCCCGTACCCAAAAGAGAGCCTTCGGGATCTGCAAGGAAGAGCACATCAGGAGGTAGGGCCCGAACCAAGAGTGGCCAAAACACATCCATTGCCCGCTTTTCGCCTTCACTCCATTGAGTTTCCTCCGGAAATGCATTAGCACGGATTGTCATTGCAGCAAAAAATGCCCCAAGTTGTGCCTTTGAAACAGGTTCTTCGCCTTTTAGTTCCCCTCTAGCTACATCAGAGTGAGACAGAGTAGTGACTAGTGAGGCTAATCCATACCCCCCAAGAACTCTAACGAACCAATCAATAAACAAAATTGCTGTCCAAGAACCAAAAAGCGTATGCAAATGATTTTTTGCACATTCTACCCCAAATTCGCCAAAAATAAACATTGTAACACGAAATCAAACAAGTTGAATATATAAAGTTTGAAACTTTTTAATGTTAGGCTTCGAGCTAAAAAGGGAAACTAAAATCTATCACCATTGGTCCCTTTGTTCACCAATCGAATGAAGTCAAAATTGGAGAATGAAATGCTTACCTGATCTTAAAATTGTATCAAACACCTTAAAAGCCTGTTCTTCACTGAGGGGTCTAGTCTGAGTCGGCCCTGTACAAACCCTAGCTTGAGCATCTAGAACAGTAGGGTTTGGTTTCGGAATAGCTGATCTCCGGTAAGTAGAAGATAACGCCGGATTCATAATATCGGATTCCTTAAGCCCTAACTGCTCCATCATTGCGGAGTCCAACACTGCATTCATGGTTAAACCACCTGTAAGCTTCCGCCGCCGCGTACGGCCGCCGAAATCGGTTAAAGGAAACCGGAGACATGAAGAGCTCAATCCGTCGAAGTGGAGAGATTTATTGATCTGCAACGAAGAGATCGAAGAGAGAGATTGAGGATTAAAAAGAGCTTTCATCGGATATGTTAAGCCTGAGCCGCTCCGTCTGGAGAAATCGGGTTCTCAGTTGAAGATGACGATATAAATGTAAAAGTATTTTTCATTACAAAAATATTTAAGCAGACCACTTTCAGTAATAAAATAATCTTTTGTCTTACTGCTGCGAATAAGATCAGTCAAATTTTTTATTCGCATCGTGAATTACTAATTTTTACAGGGAATGTGCAATTTATTTTTTTAGAATTCTTGATAATTTATACTTTTGTCATATAATCTGAAATTGCAACGGACCAAAAAAATTGAAGAAGAGGTTAAAAATATAGGAATTTATTTATATTCAAAATTTCAAATGGGTGATGAAAAAAAAAGTATATTCAAATGGGCCATTCATTAGCTGTAGGCCCATAGTCTGTACTGGTAGTGTATCCGAGCCTATAAAATGTTATGGGGCTTCGATTATATGGATCAACCCTGCATAATTTTCTTGTGTTTGTTTGGTCTGATATATATAAGAGGTAAAAAGTAATCATTCAACGCCAAATCTTGTAGCTCATTTGGTTTGAGGGCTAAGCTCCATCTCATTGGTTCAAAAATTTCGAGAATTCGCTAGGCGCTACTCGGGCGATTGAGAAGGCTTAGCACCTATTATACAGGATTAATCGGGGATTTGTTTTAAGGTTATTTTAATGTTTTAAAAATATATTAATCCATTATAATTAAATTTTTATATAATTTGTTTTTAAAATTGCAGTAAACACATGAAAACATATTTTTAAGACAAATTTTTATGATTTTTATTTAAATTTTGAACATAAGTTATTGTAGAGCATCATACACTCCCAATCTAAATATCTGAATAACAAAAAATAATTATTTTATACTTACAACCTAACAATAATCGGGTATGAAAGATTAGGCGGGAAATAATCGGATTAGGTGAAGAGTAATCGAATAACTGATTTCTTTAAATGATTAGTCATTAATCGAAGCGGATAGAGTGGGCCTAGCGACTAGGCGGGAGTAATCGGATTTAGACGGAAATTTTTAGAACAAGAGAAAGAGGTTTAAGTCATGGCAAAGAAAAAGAAGAAAACAGAAGAAGAGTTCCAATGACATATATATATATATATATATTATCACATTTGAGGTATTTCAAAATACTTTTTTTCGTTTTCTTTTTCCTCACTAGCCGGTTCTAAAGTTTTGGGTTGACCTTTAAGTCTTCTAAATTTGATAGTAAAAATATTAAAAATACGAGATAAAAAAACGGTACTAGGATAACAAGCCTAAATAAATCAAAATGCGGTTAACGACAGCTCAGTGATCTCAAGAAAACAGGTTATGATATATATCTTGCTATTTTGATGATATCAAGGCTCCCAATATTGGGGTATAATTTTTCCTTTTTAACTATCACTTTCTATCGGATATCCTCTTATTAGATTTTTATGAGAGATCAATATCATGACTAAACCAATACATTATAATTTCTTTGAATATGGGATTTCGAGGATCATTATAATTTCGTAATTCTAAAAGGAGAATTGAGTCCTTGAGCAATAATTGCATAATCCATACTGATCATTGGTAAACTGTCTTCAAGTTTTATCCAAAAAAAAAAAATGGTTTAACTTGAAAATTTACTAGTAATACTTTGTTTTTTTGTTGTTGTTTTTTTGTTGTGTTTTACTTATTTTTCTTATGATTTGCCTTTTTTGTCAAATTTTTATTTTAATAAATTATTATGTATGGGACTATCGGTAACGTTGTAATCTAATTTATCTTTGGACAAGGCGCTTTCGATGTAAAAAATAGTTCTCTTTATCTAAAGCTAACGGATTATATTACAGTTAGACAAAAACCGTTAATCAAATTATAATTACCAACATATTTTCCTTTTTGTTCGTGCATGTCACATGCATTACATTTTTTTGTTTCGAAACATGCAAAATTTTGTTAGAATATGTGTAGCAGACTGAGACGGCCAGAATATAATTCGTGAAGTTAATAAACTAGAAAAGTACTTATTCAGTTATTCCTTAAAAAATTGAATCACTTATGAGTTATGATTTTCAATAGTATTCATTTTTAATATTTGGATAAGTTAGAAGACACATTTATCTAAGAACTAGAACAGTTTCACCTTTATATTTCACATATAGAAAAGCTGAAAAGGCCATAGAAAGGCAGCTACTACAAGTCTACACCCTTGATTGATAGAGAGAGTAATTAAGAGAGTTCTACATAGTATTATTTATAGATAACTTTAGGGTAAGCTACAAACTAGAAAGTCTAAAACTCTTTAAATATAATTATAAGGCGTCATATACGCTTAGCTTAAAGGTCAATTGCTTTTAATGAGCTTCATGTTGGCGAGTCTCTCGAGAAAGACGTTAAAAACATCTTCACGACTAAGCATGCTGACTCGGACATGCTTCTTGTCAGATCCACAACGTTCTCCTGCTCTAGTCATTACCTTTTGTCTCCTCAATTCACTCACTAGATCCGTCTCTTCCTTCGTCCCTAGCCACGCAAATGCTGTAACCAAAATTAATAACACCGACCGTTACGTCTTAATTCAATTACATAATCCAACCGTTACAAAAAACATTTGTCGGTTTGTGTATAAATTTTAACTTACCCGGGTAAGATTCGAGTGACTTTTCAAAGTAGTTGCAGAAAGCTTCAGGGTACTTGGGAAGAGTGAAGACATCGCTCTCCTTAACCACTTCACGGAGCTTCTCCCACCGATTCTTCATCATCTCACGACCATACTTGAAGAAATTCTCAGACTCGGACTCGCTCTTACAAGTCTCTTTTAGAACTTTGAGGATCTTAGCAGTTCGAATCTGTGACTCCTTAGACACACCTATGGAGTTGACTATTATATACTCAACCATCTTCTTAGCTACCTCCTTGTCCTTCACCAGTGCCCACCTTCATCATCGTCGAACAAAGTAAAGAAACACATTAGTAACTAAAATAATGTTACTTATGTTTAATGTTACCAAAAAAAAAAAAACTAAACTAATGTTGTTATAATTTTGGTTATAATAGAAAAATATATTTGAGTAAATATCTAACCCGATGCGGGACCCAGCGTGGCCTGTGATCTTGGAGAAAGTGAAAAGCATGATGTCATGGTCTTGACGGCGAGTGATGGGAGTGTAGTGTGGCCAGTAATAGGCAAAGTCATGGATCACTTTGGCTTCGTCGTCGTCTGGACGGTTCACGACAGTCTCTCTGATGGTTCCGTCTGGGTTATTGGGTGACGTCACCAGCTCGATGTACGGACCTTTTTTGTCGAAACCCCAAGCGTCTCCTTCCCACTTGTACATACCCGACCGAACATAAGTCGTCTCCTCCACATATGTCTGTGTTCAAAATAATAAAATAAAAAGAAAATGATGATACTCTTTTTATATTCTCGAGAATGAATTATTAATACGAGAAGAATGGTTTTTGGTAAAAGCAAAAATAAAATAAAAGTGGGGACATGAGCATGTTACTGATGTCTTTGCACATGAATCCACGACACATGTATGTAAGAATGGAAAGTGTTAAATCAAAAAGAAAAAGAATGGTGGATCGATGTGTTGTGTTATGTTCGAGAAACATGTCTGTCACTGTGTCTTTTAGATCTCCAATATTTCAGTCTGAATGGGAAGCATTTTAACGTAACAAACTAAGATTGAAAATGTACATGCTCCATACTTTGGAGTTAACTTTTCAGCCACTTCACTCAATGCAGCTGATACATTTACACTGAAGAAAAAAATAAAACATGTAAAAACAAAAACAATTTTACTCTATTTATGATGGATCCATCTAATTTTTTTTCAGCAAGTTTCTCTCAAGTTTTATAAACAACGCCCACAGAATCTTCACATCAAATCAACCTTTTTTCCTTTTTCAAACCAATTTTTCCTAACTACAAGCGGTCAAATCAAATCAATTTCACAAAAGAAATGAGTTAAACCACTTAGGATCTGATTGTTATCACATGTTTTATTTTATTTTTAAAGTAAAAGTTTACTCTCCATTTAAATTTTACGTTAGAATATGGGTCAATACCTCTTTTTCCTTCTTTTATTACGCTAAAAGATTTACCAGTCAGACCCTTAAGATTTTGGATTAACAAAAGAAAAACCATCTAATTAAGAAGACCTAACGAAGCTTCTTCAAATTTTATAAAGATAAAAAAAAAGGGGAGAAAATACTTTATTAAATATATTTATTTGTATATATACATATATATTATTTTTAATTTAGTGTATTGTACAACATCCTAACTAAGTAAAAAACAAAATTTACAACAATCCTGTTGTCGGGTTTACATTTGGTTAGGCAGTTTTAAGAGATGGATCCAAAGCATCACCAGAACCGTTACAATCCTTTTATTTTTTTGTTTAGATTTGGATTATTTATCTGGATGAATTTAAAGTTTTACTTCTCCTCTAACGGAAGAAAGAATGCGGAGTAAATCTGAAAAATATAATTTAGTAAAATGAGGAAAAAAAAAAAGAGCATCCAAGATAGATCTGGACTTGATCTGAAATTCTACTCAAATTAAAATAATCAATTTGAGTTCTGGTTTTTCTAGCTAAAAAATCGGTTCAATTAGTCAAGGATCTAACCCTACTAAATTGTATTTTTTTAAACAAGATTAACCTGATATTTTTTGTCATCCTGGGTGCTCAAAATTAAATAATTTAAAGTAAGAAAAAATATGTCAACGGAGATTAAAGTAAATTTTTTTTTTTTTTTAATTATACTAATGGAAAAGATACGAGGAGAGGTGGAGTTTAGTGGTGGGGACTTACGGAGTAAAAAGGAGCGGCGGCGACGACGCTGACCGGGTGCGTCCCGGCGAGTGAAGATAGTGCGTGGACGGCCGCTTGGCAAAGCTGCGTCGAACCGGTGCCGACCACGATGTATCGGTCCTCCGTTGCAGCGTTACCGACGGCACCGTGCAACTCCTTGATCGCATCTGCAAGCTCCGGCTCCAGGAACCAACAGAAGTTGGTCACGTCGCTGAAGTAACTCATGAGATCACAACCACGTATCGTCACCGTACACCTGTCACCAATCTTCCTCCAGTATTCTTCGTACGCCGTTGGATCACCGCTGCAACAATAAGAAGAAGAAAAAAAACAGATTTGTTAGTGAAAAACGGAGAACTGTATTATTTTTTTGGATTTTTTTTGGAGCCGATGATTCTGCAATGCGGTTAAATGTTTTGTGAAAAAAAAAAAAAAAAAAAAAAACATACTGATCCAAGTTGACGACGAAATCGGACAAGGGGATGTTCTTGTTCGAAAGGCTTTCGGATATCTTCGAGTTCTCCAATTTCACCATTTTCGTCTTCTTGGTTTTGCTCTCTTTTGCTTCGTTTGTAGCAGTGTATAATGATTGGAGAATAGTAGTGTAGGTCTGGAGTGTATTTATAGAACGTAAGCGATATTTACTATTTAATAATTTTATTAAAATATGTTTCTTTTTAATAAACAAGGAAGGGCAGAGTGGTATTTGCTTTTTAAATGGAAAACACTCAACTTTAAAAAATATTTACTTTTTAAAGTCAATAATATAGCTCTTTTATGAACAAAATTAATTTAGTAATTTTGGCCAATACATAGCAAGAGCTGTTGGTTTACAAAAAATAAATTGAAAAATAAATAGATAAATCATTTTTAAGAAAGAGTATCAAAATGGTAAAGTATTACAACACACTACAAAAAAATCTTTAAATCCGACCGGCGTTTTAGTCGAAATATGGTCGGAATCTTCGGATTCCGATGAGTTTCCGACTAAACGTGGGTAGTCAGAAAATGAGAGTCGGAACTGGACCTCTCCCATCATCTGTAACATGCAATTTCTCACGTCCACAAATACCTGGTAAATCTAACATTGACTTCAAATTATCTTTTGTTTTTCCTTGCACATTCAACACAGTATTGATGATGTTATCGAAAAAATTATTTTCGGTATGCATAACATCAAGATTATGCCTAAGAAGGTGATCTTTTCAATACGGTAGTTCCCAAAAAATGTTTTTCTTATGCCAATTATGTTGCTCCCCGTAACCGTCAATTCGATCATGCCCATTACCACCACATTTTGTTGTTGCAACAACATAAAACTCCGAAAATAGACCATCATGGACAACTTTGTTGGTTTTAAACAACCGTCTGTTTCGACGAACAGGATGATTCGTTGGTAGAAAACGCCGATGGCAGTCAAACAAACACGATTTCCTCCCATTCTGTAACCAAAATGCACCAGTGTTATCTTGACAATGAGGACAAGACAACCTCCCATGTGTAGTCCATCCTGACAACATACCATATGCCGGAAAATCGCTGATTGTCCACATCAATACAGCCTGCATAGTGAAATTGGTCTTCATCGATACATCATACACGCGAACGCCTTCATGCCACAACATCTGTAACTCTGATATTAACGGCTTAAGAAACACATCTAGAGCTCTCCGAGGATGATTAGGACCTGGACAAGTACGGTAAGAAACAATTCCCTTTTCATACATAGGGCCGGGGGTAGATTATACGGAGTGACAATTACTGGCCATAGTGAATATTTACGACCTCTCTTCCCAAATGGATTAAAACCATATGTGCATAGACCGAGGTAGATATTTCTCATTTCACTTGCAAAATCTGGGTACGAGTACCGGAAATGTTTCCAAGCTTCAACATCTGATGGATGTGAAATATCTCCTGTAAAAGGATGTTCTCCATGCCATCTCATGCCGCTGCTGTGCGCTCTGACTGATATAATCGTTTTAGTCTATCGGTGATTGGTAAATACCACATAACGCTGAAATGGAATTTTAGTTAGCCCTGTGGAAACTTGAAATATTTCCTTCCCGCAAAATCTGCAAAATTTCAAATTTGCATCTTCTCTCCAGAAGATCATGCAGTTATCTCGACATACATCTATAATTTGATATGGTAACCCGAGACCCGCAACTAACTTTTGGATTGCATAATACGACCGAGGTGCAAGATTGTCTTCAGGAAGATAATCGCAGAAAAAATCCGCTATAGCATCCACACAATCCTCGCTTAGATTGAAATCTGTTTTGATTCTCATCATTCTAGTCGCTGCAGATAATGGAGAACGACCTTCTTTGCAACTTTCATATATTGGATGTTTGGCAGCATCAAGCATCTCAAAAAACCTTCTAGACTCTGGGTTTGGCTCTTCAACAACATTAGAAGTTTCTATAACTTTCGGATAC
>VBRH01000206.1:63166-100373 GCA_014578085.1 Cardamine resedifolia | reverse complement strand
AAAAAAAAAAAAAAAACTCAACTTCCTAGTTAAGAGTTTTTCACTTTTTCTACGTGAACTGTAAAAGAGGCAAAGATGGTTTTTACTCATTACATTAAAGTGTATGCAATTTGATCAGGAATACAATGTATCCATCGAGTATTACTGGGCACCATTTATCGTGGAATCGATTTCAGATCATGCAACTAATCATACAGTACACAAAAGGTTCGTTAACCTCGACGCCATTGAAAAACATAGCAAGAGCTGGGAAGGTGTTGATGTTCTAGTCTTTGAGAGCTATGTATGGTGGATGCATCAACCTAAGATCAATGCAACGTAAGCTATATAACGCGTAAGCCATATTCAGGTTTCTTGTATTCCAGCACCTAGAAGGAAAGATTACATGTATTGCATATGCAGATTTGGAGATACCAGTGAAGTCCGAGAATATAATGTGACTACTGCTTATAGAATGGCATTAGAAACATGGGCCAAGTGGTTTGAGACGAAGATCAATCCCGTGAAGCAAAGAGTCTTCTTCACGAGTATGTCTCCAACTCATCTATGGTATGTTCCTTCAGAACACAGAACATGTATAGTTTCTAGAAGAAAAAACAAACTATTCAAGACAAGGGAGAGTGATTTTGGTGTGTGATATTGGCAGGAGTTGGGAGTGGAATCCAGGAAGCGATGGAACCTGTTATGACGAGTTATATCCAATAGACAAAAGATCATATTGGGGTACAGGATCAAATCAAGAAATCATGAAGATAGTTGGTGATGTTCTAAGCAGAGTTGGAGAAAATGTTACGTTGCTGAACATTACGCAACTGTCAGAATATAGGAAAGATGGACATACGACTGTGTATGGAGAACGGAGAGGAAAGCTCTTGACAAAGGAACAGAGAGCTGATCCCAAAAACTATGGAGATTGCATCCACTGGTGTTTGCCAGGAGTTCCTGATACATGGAATGAGATTCTCTATGCATATTTGCTACGTAGTCACCGCAATTCTTTCTGATCCTTTTTCCTGGAGTGTCAAGCTCAAGAACATGAAGTTTTACTATCAGTTGGTTTTAGACCAAAATTTTCTTTATGAAAGCAAGCAAAGATAGGATAAAATTTTTGGTCATTCATTGTCAAAAAAGCTTCAATCTGAGAGCAGATTAGCTGATATTATGTTTTAATAAAGTAACAATAGTTTCACTCAAGATAAAAGACATGCCGGATATTAACTTGTACTATATCATGTGAGCATAAATCTCACAATAGCTCCCAGTGAGAATCTTCTAATTCAAGTTTGGAGTCCATGGCTTCCACTTGTTTAGAATCTTCCTTAGTGGCCAGATCAGAAGCCATATCCGCATCTCCGAACCAAATTGCAAGCTGCTCATACTCCTTCTCTCTTATTCTTTTCGAAGTTAACGCATCTAAGATCTTTCTCTGATGATGATAGAAAGGGTAAAGTTAGCAAAATGGGGATTATAATTAATGCCTCCTTGGTGTAATGGTTAGGGAAAAGGTGCGATAATTGATGATCATGGAAGCCAAATTTAGAGTCTAAGTCTATACAAACTAGCATACAAGGAAAAAGGTTTTGGGTTTATTACAAAGACATATATAATAAAAGAGAAAGAGGGAGAAAGCAAGGAACCTTGAATGATCTGAGTTTTTTGGTCCTATCACGCAATGCATAGAGTGCACTGTCATCAATATATGAGGGGTCTTCTTGAGATTCCATGCCACACGAAGCATTGGTATCCAATGAAGTAATATCAGATTTGGAATTAATCACATCATCTGGATTATCTATGGGAAAATAATGTTGCACATGTTAGAAACCACACAAAAAAAACACGCAATGAGGCTTAGTTAAAGGGTCTAAAACTTCTAGCAAACAATAGCACAAACAGAACTGAGTAGAACTAACAAAGACTAGAGAAAAGAGTAAGTGAAGCACCAACCCTCACTAGAGGCTCTAATGTTTGCCACATTATCTTGAACAGGTACATCTGGAGTGTTGGTGGTGAGTGGATTTAGATTTGAATCATCAGTAGAAATCTCTAGGGCAGCTAGAACGAAGTCATCATTACTTTCTACTGCAGTCCCAAAACTTTCCAGAGAACTTTGAGTTGGTTGAGATTCTATGGAAACAACATCTCTCCACGATTCAACTCTAACTTCTTCTACACTTTCCTGGCCTGAAGAAACCAAAGGATTCCAAGCAGAAAATATCTGAGGGGTTAAAGTGTTAGTGATCTGAGACCCTTCATCGGTAATTATTGATTTTTCATCTGTAAGAGTAGTGGCTGATGTCAAATTAGCATCACAGTACTCTTCAAGCAATAAAGATGTAGAGATCTGAGACTCTTCATCGGTAATTATTGACTTTTCATCACCAAGACTAGTAGCTGATGACAAATTAGCATCAGAATACTCTTCAAGAGATGGACATGTAGAGTTCTGAGACTCTTCATCGGTAAATATTGGTTCTTCATCACCAAGACTAGTGTCTGATGTTTGATTAGCATCACAATACTTTTCAAGCAATGGAGATGTAGAGAGTCTTTCTCCATCAGGCAACGAGGAAGCTGATAATAAACTCTCCTTCAAACTATCTCCTTGAACTCGTTCCTCAACCTGAACACTTCCTGCAATATCAAAGTTCTGATGTGATGGTGGATCAGAAGGACTTTCACAACTCGGTGAATCAACACGATCATGTTGTTGCTGCACATTAAAATTTTCAGAAGAACTGTCTTCTGCGACTTTCTTCGGTTCACTTCTAACAGATTCCAATCCAGGAGGATCACTTGATTTCAAACAAAGTGTGCTCTGTACCAACACATAAGTAACCATCACTCATTATCTCTACTCTATAAACATCAATTAACTAGATTTAATATGATAATCAACAATGGAGTAGTGAGTACCTGAGAAGTGAAAGTGTCCACCTCAACTAGTATAGTTTCCAACTTGTTGTAGATTTTACCAAACCATGCTCTTCCTTTGGATTCTGCACCCATGGATCACACTACACCAAAACTATGCAGAAATAAGATGATAAAATTGAGAAAAATCGTATCTTTCATGAAATATTCAAACAACAAAAACAGGAGAGTCCCCCAACTTAGAAACAGCTCAAAAACCCTGAAAATTTTGCCATCGTCGCTAGGTCTAACTTATATCGAAACTTTAGCTATTTTCTCGGAAAAGATGAATAATTCATTAAAAGGATAGACAAATCTCTCGAATTGGTGACCAAAGCACTACGATCGCTGAAAAAGAGAAACTCATATGCGCATCGAATTACAACTTTTTTTTTTTTTAAAAAAGACGAGACTTTGAGATGAAAAACGCAGAAGGAGATGAAAGTAGAATAAACCCTAGAATTGAAAGTAAACATAGATGAGAGATGGAAGGAAAGAGATAAGAATTACCAGAAATTGAGAAGAAGCAGACTACAACATAGGAAACAAACGAGAAAAAAACCTGAAACAGAATCATCACACAACAGTAAATAAGCTTTATATGGTGGGTTTAAGATTTTTCATTAATATTTATTTATTATTTAAGTGAATATCAGATAAGGGTCATGAATGGGCCTTTAATGGGCCTACCAATCTAAAGTTAATACATGTGGTTAGCTCTTCTGTCGAGTCTTTAACGAGCTGTAAAATAAGGCCCAGTCTAACTTAAAAAAATGGGTCATCATGAATCACGCATGCCACAAGAGACCAAAACATTATGTGTATGCATAGCATACGTACGTATGTGTAAAATGTTTTGTAGAAAAAACGAAGAATGATAAAAATTTTTGAAGATGTGGATCATGCCACGTGGAGGGATGACACAAGAGAGGCGTGGGTCTGGCGTTTAATCTACATTGGGAACTGTGAATCTGGATGATCCCTCTCCATCATTCCATTCCAATTCTTTTATTTTATTTTAATTTTGTTAAAAATTCCATTCCCATTGTATGATGTGTGATGAGTGTGTGTGTGTGTATATATATAGATTATGCAACTCTCTCAATACACATATTATTCATACACATTTCATTGAGATTGACATGGCCACTTCCACCTTCTCGTCTCGTGGTGCACAGACCATGAACACTGTGTTCGTCAAGTAAGTTTACTCATTTTGGATTTCTAAATGAAAAAAGATTAAAATCTTTTCGTGCATGTTATCTTTATGCATAATCTATGATAAATTTTCTCTGTATCATTCTAATTTCAGTAGATCATAAAGTTATGATTAGTTTACTATGTTTCATGCTATATATTAACACATGCAATTGCATATATAGGCCGTTGCTTAGGAAATCGATTCACAAGAAGAGTGCGTCGCACGACATAGTGAGGGAGACGGCGAAGACGGACGCAGGCGCCGGAGAGGAGGTGAAGACGATGAGAGGTTTCTACGGCGCCGGAGAGACGTCGTCGTCGGGAAGTAGTTGGGTCCCACATGAAGGAACGGGAATATACTATCCAAAGGGGCAAGAGAAGGTGATGCAAGATGTGCCTCCTCCTCCAGCTGGCAGCCACGTGGACGAGCTCGTTAATTGGTTCTCCTGATCCATTTCTCACTCTTTATTATTGTCATCTCACTCTATACTGTGAGAAAACGTTAAATTTTATGTGCCATATGATATAGTATATGTGTAATTAAGTGGATATGTAATGGTTATATAACCGATGATAATGAATAATGTCATCATGGATGGTAATGATAAAATGAGTTAGGTACCAATGCATGAAGTACTAACTGCTACCTTTGGCGCGTTCATTAATTTGTTTGCTAATAACTTTCCAATGACTAACTAAAAGCTTTGTTTACAATGTTTAGTGTCAAGCTTTATCCAAAACCCACCAAACAAATATTTAATTTCCATCATTACTCATAGGAACTGCTATAATGTCAGACACATATATGCAAAGTATGTAGTAACAAGTGGAAGAAGAGCTCTAAAGAGGAAAAAATATGGAATGTGGGGCCAGAACTGAGTCTTTGTCTTCAAGAACCACAGAATTAGCCACTATCAGACAAGATACGAGAATGGCTTTTAGAACAAATGGCTCTAGACTTCTTCAAAATCCTATCTTGGAAAATTAAAAGTTTTAGAAAAAAAATTCGATATTTTCTGGGGGAAAAGGTAGAAGCTTTATTTGGGTAGTGTGTTTGGCCGTTTAATGGCGCTTGCAAACATATCACTGCGTTTCAAGTTTCCACCACTACAATCTTCTGTCTCTTCTATATTCAACACTTTAACTTCTCCCAGAAAACCCTCTTTGATCGCTTGCTCCAAAGCCTCCTCTAATGACGGTGGCGCGAAGCCGCGGAAGTTATCGGAGCAATCGTCGTGGGAAGTAAAAGACTCGGAAGGGAAAGATTATCTCTATAGGCTTGGCGCGGAGTCTGATAATGTTAACATAGCCGTGGGAGCACGAGCCGGCATGATCGATGACGTTTTCATAGGAGACTTCCTTGGAAAAGATTGTTAAGTCGCTTTTCATTTCTCTGGAAAATCCCAAATTTTTGGAATTTGGTCAAGTACAAAGACTTGATTTTTTTAACTTGATGTTAGTTAGTATTGTCTCTGATGAAGAAGATACATCTGTTAATTTGCAGCTGATATTGTGTTTGATTACCGTCAGAAGGCGACGAGGTCCTTTGAACATCTTCAAGGAGACTATTACATAGCTCCATCGTTCATGGTAGTAACTGTTTGTTCTTCTTCTTGTAATCTAATTTGGAAGAAATCAATTAAACAAGAGCAACATAAACTTACATTGTCTTCTTCTTTTTTGGATATTTGCTACAAAGTTGCGTATAAGTTATATAACATGTGTATTTTTTTTTCTTTCTTTTTTTTTTTGGACAGGATAAAGTTGGTAAGTTATCTTGAACTATTGGTGAAGATATGGTTCATATTTGACTGCCTAAAACTAAAAGTCTGGAACTTTTGATGTAGATCTTCTTCATTCATTGAATGTAGATGCGATGTTACTTTCTTTGTTTCAGTTTACCTTAACATGTCTATTTTCATTTGTTTTCTGCAGCGGTCCACATTGTGAAGAACTACCTTGCTCCTTCTTTAAACATAAAAATCCCATTGATCTTAGGTAATGAATACCTCAGATTTCTCTGTAATCCAGTGTTTGAAATCTCGCTACCATCTCTTGAACATTGCGGATTTTCCTCTGGCTGCTTAGGTATTTGGGGAGGTAAAGGGCAAGGCAAAACGTTTCAGACTGAACTCATTTTCAAAACCATGGGAGTTGAGCCGGTTATTATGTCTGCAGGAGAGTTGGAATCCGATAGAGCTGGTGATTTCTCCAACTTTGTTTACTCCTATATCCTCCAGTCTATGACCTGCTTGCTTTCACTGACCATCGAAAGTTCTGATCTTTCTAATGTTCCCTTACAGGGGAACCGGGAAAGCTCATACGTGACCGCTATCGAACAGCTTCACAAGTCATTCAGAATCAAGTAAGAAGCTTTTCTTATTAATCCCAATCTTACTACACCTATTTATCTATATGAGTTTGGAATGAACTTTGGTGATGACTTGTAATGCAGGGGAAGATGAGTGTTCTCATGATCAATGATATTGATGCTGGCCTTGGTAGATTTGGTAAAAACTAAAAACCCATATTCCAGATAACTTTGAGCTTTGTGACTTCTCTGCTTTATTCCGCAGAGATTATATTAACCGAGTTTTTTGCACTCGGTTTAGGGGAAACACAAATGACAGTGAACAACCAGATAGTTGTTGGTACTCTGATGAACCTTGCGGATAATCCTACAAGGGTAAGTGTGGGACAAGAGTGGAGAGAAGCTGACATTGTAAACAGAGTTCCTCTTATCGTCACAGGGAACGATTTCTCTACACTGTATGCTCCACTGATCCGTGAAGGAAGAATGGAGAAGTTCTACTGGTAATAATACTACGACACATATTGCAATCCATTTTCCTGCAACTGTAGAATATTTTCTGACAAAAAGCTCAAGTGTTTATTGCTAAAAATACCAGGCAGCCAACTCGTGAAGATATCGTAAACATTGTTAGCAGAATGTACGAGAAAGATGGTATATCGCGGAAAGATGTTGTGAGCATTGTTGATAAGTTTCCAAATCAAGGTAAATAATTTGCTATCTCTAATGAAGAATACAAAGGGGGAGTTCTTTACCCTTTTTATCTTTGTGGCAGCACTTGACTTCTATGGAGCTCTGAGGTCACGGACATATGATAGATCTATCCTCAAGGTAACTTTAGCCATGATTAGATCTCTGCAGTGGAAAGGCTAATCTCTTTGTTGTTACAGTGGGTAGATGATGCTGGAGGAATAGAGACTCTAGGGAAAACTCTTCTCAGACGTAAAAAGACCGATGAGGTTCCTCAATTCACTCCCCCTGAGGTAAATTCTTACAGGCTTCTCAATTATCTCTCTCTCTCTCAAAACTGTTTAGCTTTGGCTCCACTTACAATCATATGAAGGGTTTGTTTCATGATAAGTGATGATATGGTGTGAACAGCAAACGGTGGAAGCATTGCTGGAATCAGGATACTCACTCATCAAGGAACAAAAACTCATTATGGAAACTAAGCTTTCCAAGGAGTACATGAAGAACATGGATGACTAAATGCCAAACAAACATTGATTCTTTTTTCATTCTTAAAGTGACTTTCGATGAATATGAAACTTGAATCCAGGTAAATTGTTACAAAGAGCTTAAAAGCATAAAAAGATCGCTCTATAGAGTTTATTTTTACCAAAGCCATGAGCATTGAACCTAAAGCCGATGTGGTGCCCATACATAACAATAGATTAGATGCGTATACAATCGTCACATTACATGCAATACACAGTTTCAAAAAACGGCAACCACTTTTACATTATGAAAAAAACAAAAGCCACCCCTTTTGTACTTTTGCTACACACATGAGACCTGTCCTGTGACAAAAGAAATGGATTATGTCTGAATTAGATGAACAGTCTTTGAAAGCACAAAGAAAAGAATCTGATCTTAGAGAATGGAAAATCTTGTGCTTACATTTCTCAGATTATCCGAATGAACCACGGCATTTCTCAGATCCACAAAGACATCTCCTCTTTCCATATAAAAGGCTCACATCTCTGGCATCGGATAGAGGAGAAACCCCATAATCATATGTCAATTCCGCCATTGGAGGAATGTGACCGATGGCAAAGAAAGCAATGTGGATAACTGATTCACCGTTTCCTTCACAAACAACTGGCTGCCATAAAACGTTGGGGGAGCAACTGTGGTTCATGAACCGAGCTACATTTCCAAATTTCTTGGCACTGATCCGGACTGGTGATGGGAGATTAAACTCCTCGGGAACTTCATCTGAAGGGTCCTCATCAACTAGTGCAGGCTCATAATTCCACTTAAACGAGTTATAAACACGCGATGTAGCTGATGTGTCAAAGACATACTCATCATATTCTTGGTCCTCTCTAAGGTTGCCTTTGTCTTTGACCTCACCAGCATATTCACATACAAAAGAACCAGCACGGATGGAATCCCACGAACGTAAACCCCAACCACGATTTCCTGTCTTAAACACTTCCAGGCGAAACTTCAGTCCTGTCTGAATCACTTTGTTTTTGCAATTGGCATGACATGGACAAGTTGGGCCACATTCATGTATCACCGGCCTCCGAGAAACTAGCATAACCCCATTAAGGTATGGGAGATCACCACCATTCTTTCTGATGCAAGAGCAGTTAAGATTTCCTGGTGAACATGAGCCATGGCAGGAACAGCCAGTTGTGGGCTGAGTTAGTTTAAAGGACTCCGAGTATTTCAGAGAGGAGATATAGGAAAAATAAGCAGGGCCCTTCTCCTCATCGACGTCATTCACAAGTGAAACAGGTTTAATTTCAGCTCCTGAAGTGAGATCTGGAAGGATTAGGCCTGTTCTTGTAGTCAAACCTTCCTTCCACTTCTGAACCGATTTCCAGATGCCAAAAGCAGGTGGTTGACCAGGGATTCTCACCAATTTATATTTAAATGTGTTGCAGCCAGATTTCCCTTTCTCTACCCATGACTCTGAGATTGAATAAAGCCCATCATAGATATAGATCTTTCCTGTTTTACTAGCTGGATCCTCCTCCCCTCGTATGACTCTTACTCCATTGCCCTTCCTCAAGCTTTTCTCTAATGCTAAATTTCCCCTTTCAAGCTTCTGATCAGATGCTTGTCCATTCTTGTCTGCATTGCCGCCTTGTCCGCTGTAAATTAAAGACTCAGGATCCTGGGCTTCACCGTCATAACGTCCAGCTGAAACAATGCTAGTTGCTAAAGGCTCTTCATCTGACCCAACCTTACTAGTTATGTAGTCAATGCCAGCCATAGTCTGCATGTGAAGACCCACTAAACACATCTCTATCCGGGAAAAGAAAATATCTCCAACCTCAATTCCAGGAACTGTCCCAACTCTCTTCTTCATGTTTGTCCGCACCCCATTGCTCATCAAAGTACCAGCTGCTTTCGAAGTGGCGGCCTTTGCATATTCTACTTGGCTGAGCCGCCTTCTAACTGCATCAAAACGCATCAATACGCTACTTACTAAGTACCCATTTCCATCTTCTCGCTCTGCTACACTGATCCCACTGTCAAAATCTGCACTGAATCTTTTCACTACCTGAACATCCAAGTTAGGATCTTTGGCCACAGTCTTCTTGTCTTTTTTCTTCGAACTACTAGTTCCCTTAGGACGTCCAATTCCTCTTTTAATTCCACTAGAGCTGCTTGGGCCATTTGATTCACTAGGTGTTCTATATGATCGAAGAGGTGCAACAAACGATGGAGGAGGTGTGTCGTGGGTTTGGTTGAGATCTGGAGTATCTTGCGTTGGTTGTTGTCCTCCAAATGGGAAGAAAGGAGAAGACCCAGAAGGAGAAGGACCAAAAGGTGGACCACCAACAAATGGTGGACCTTGATTACCATTTGGAAAAACAGGTTTCAAACTTCGCAACGGTTTTATATCTAGCACTATTGACTTGTCATAATGGTTAGGATTTGGAACAGTATTGACTCCTGGAACTCCTTCCATTGCTAAACTCCTGTCAAAGTAAGAAAAATGGAAAAAGTATCAACATTTCGATTAAGAGCACTAAGCAAAGCTTAGATTAGCATGAAAAATACGATAATAATGCGTTATCTCCCACAAACCTAGTTCAAGCTGTAAAATAAGGTAAAATGGCATTTTCATTAAAATGCATCTAAAAACACTTCATAAGGAATACATAGCAGTTTCTTCCTTTTGTTCATAAGGAATACATTTTTTTAATCCCCAAAATATAACAAAACATCAGCTTAGAAGTCGAAATAATTGAAGCCCCCAAATTATAAACACTACCAGATCTTTCATACCTATGGCAACCAAAAAGAAAAAATCTTTCCCTTTTTACATATTTAGATTCGTAAAAAATCAACCGAATTCTCAAGGAGCATACCAAAACTAGACTAACCCATAATTGAACACTAGAACATACTAATTTCAGATTCACCAGCAAAAGAAAAAAAGAAAAGAAAAATTGTATCTACAGAGCAACATTCATTTATAAACATATTACAGACTATAAAACACAGAAAGAATGAACAAGAAATCAAATTCTCACTAACCTGAAGAAGATGGAGAAAATAGAATTAGGGCTCCGAATTGAAAGAGCATAGACGATTCCTGACGATAAAGAGAGAGAGTGAAGAAAGCAAGTGGCGTGACGTGTACAGAGACGCCTTTCTTCTTTAAAGTAATTTTTAGATTTGACTTAACCGTTGGATGAAATAAGCAAAGACGTTACTTTTACAGAGAATACGGTCCGTTAGATTCACGTTTGCGTCATCCCCGCCGTCAAAAAAAAAAAAATCAGAGCCTTGAAAAACATGAAATTTTCTTACGACCTATCCTTTCTTTCGCTCTTCGTGTTACTGTTTGCAAATTTTTTTATTTTTGGTCTTCTGTTTACCAATGAAACGGTGCACAAGAATCTATAAATAAAAATAAAAAACAGATCTTGTTTTAGCCAGAAGATATTTCAAATTTGAATGTTATTTAATCGTTTCCACCTTTTTACTTCGAAACCTTTAATTGAATTAGGGTTGATGTAAGAAGATTGAGTCATTTAATAATAATAATACTATACCATCTTTTTTTGTTCGTCTTACAAAAGATATCAGAATCTTATAAGTTACAACATTTTTTGTTTTTTTTTTTTCGTCAACAGCTTACAAGTTACAACATTTACTGCCACAATTTGTTTAAAACTTCTAATACAAGTCAACAAAAAGATTTTCAAGCTTATATGAAAAGCTTACAATCTAAGTTAACAAATGCCTCCTCAATTCATCTGTATTGTTTGACCATAAGAATGTCGGAGCATAATCTTTGAGGCACTTGTTGCAGTTCTTTACCTTCTTGCCATGCCTGTCCTACGCATACACCCGGACCTATATGTCTTATGTATATGACAACACTGTCGGTGAATGGATACGGATGCTTTGCTGCAACATTCAGTCAAAGAAAGCTATGCGTTTAGAGACCTTGTTTATTATGCTATTCTCAAACCTAAGAGATGAAAGTAAGAAACTCATATATGATTACGTTTTCTCGTTTTGCTTTACTTAAAAGATGCTCAATTGCTCGAAACTAGTGGAGCTTTCGATAGAAACTCTTTGGTTTTATAGAATTTTTTGCCAAAGAAATGCTCAGAGTTGTCAATGTTGTCACAGTTGGAATTATGTGTTCAGCTCATTTGAGGTATGTGAATTATTGGATTAAGTTTCAGACTAGCGCAACGCTAGTGAAGACTAAAAGTGTGTCTCTACCAGGAAAGTGGAAATGGCTAATTTCAAATAAGTATGAGCAATGAGTTTTACCTGGTCGAGGGAAGCCTTGTGGGTAATCTTCAATAGTAAGAAGCCCATCGCCGAATTTGCATGCTACATCGCAGGGTTCTTCTGTGGCCATAACTTCCATAGCTTCTGTGACCTCAAAGTATAACGGACTGAAAGCATTGGCAAGGGTTGACACTACCGGTCCACCTGCAAGATGCCATTTCTTGAGATTTTTGTGTCAATATTACAACAGAAGTAATAGCATGACAATCACTATGTTTAATCACCGATTGCCCATGGAAAACGGAATATGTCACACATGTTTCAAAATCAATTGCGGGTAGATGAGTAAAAAGTATAAACAACAAGCCATATTGAAAATCATTTGTTTTGATATCAGCTTACTATATCAATTCCAGAGAGATAAGCTCATATTTGATCTGCACATTGCTAGATAGAGTTCCACATCAACTTAGATATGCCTTAAATGTCGGGATTAAACTCGCAGCATTTGCAAATGGAAAAGCTTTCACTTGTTTATTTTGAGAGAAACATTAATTGGATCAGGACTCACCACAAACACGCCCATAGATTTGGCCATTGTTGGAGCGAAAGACAGCCTACCAAGAAATATATAAACTACGTCAAGAAAGATAGTGCGGGATAGATGCTGCCGAATGAAATAGGGACGGAAGTAATATCAGTCCGACTAACCATCCTGAAGAAATTTATCCAAGATATGATTAATGGACCTAAACAATAAGGGGACGAATATTTTAGAAGTTGTCAAGAACATAAACATCAACATGCAAAACCATATGAAGATAACCTACAAATACAAAGATAACCTACAAATTCATTTGTATTTGTAGGGGCTCAGACCTAAAATGGATTACCCTGACTTGTTCGGCAGCTAAAGTATTCAAGTGAAATTTCATCATCTCCGCCAGAGAATATTTTGGATGCAGTCTTTTTAGCTAACTTTGGATCTTCATAACGAGTGCTTGCTATTTCCCATGCTCTTGATATAAGCCTGCATGCACACGCTCTCATGAAGACAATTGTCCATGCCAAAACATGCACTAACTTTTCTTTTCATGTCAACTTCTTTGGCATATGAATCCAAACCACATGACAAAAAAAGCTAAATATTGATAAGAGCTCAGCAAGAATGACCTCGGCTCTAACAATTGCAGCAAATGGTGGCGCCTCTCTTCAGGGATGTCTTCAATCTTTTTCCTGTAAAACATCAACTCTGTTAAACAGTTATCTTATAATTTTATAATACGTCAGATGGAATTTAACAGTTAACTGCATGAACTAGAGGGTGTATAACTCCAATTGATGGCATCATTCTATCCTCTTGCTTTGAGATATAAAACATCATTAATCAATAGGTAATTGAATAGCACACCAATAGGAGAGCAAACACAAGACTATACTAAATTTATTCATGGAAAGAATCCTTCCCCACCAAAAGAAAGTATCTTGATTACTATAACAATCCCTTGTAGTCTAGGGAGGAGAAAGAGTAAACTGAAACTAGCAAATAGCTGTATAGCTATCACTAGTGTTATGACTACTTTGAATATGCTATCCATCAGTTTATGCTAGAAATCAATCAACCGAAGCAGACTAACCAGAGATAAGCAGCCGGGTTATATGAAGCAGGGTCCAATGGAATCAACTCCTTGGGAGGATCAAGAAACGTTACAACATCAGATTCATCAAAGTAAACTCTTTTACCAGTGGGAAGAGTTTCATAGGGTTTCTCATCCCATGGAGATTCATAACCTCTCCCTCCATGAACCGCCAAGACCACACCACGAGACAACCCTGGAAAACCCAAAATCTTTTTTTATCAGACAAAAGTCTCTGTTCTTGTGTATGTCAATGGAAAAAAAACCATTTAAGCACTCTTCATATTAACGAAACTCATTACCACAGTCACCTTCAAATTTTATATCCACCAAGTTTACTAGAAATGTGAATATAACGAAAAAGGTACACTTGCTGAGAAAAAAATATTATATATAAAAGAGAAGAGCTTAGCTCACTGTTCGATAAATGGAATCGAAGCTGTGGCTTTCCACTCCGGAGAATTGAGCTGCGAACCGCCGGAGGAACTACCGGTGTCCGTACCAGCCAACTCTCCCGAACCGCTCCTATCTTCATTTCAGGCCAAAAGAAAATTTTGCCCAAATTTTTCTTAAAAAAATTAATAATAAAAGAGACTATATTGATAAACGAGTCTATTTAACAAACACGGTTACAATTATAAGGCCGTCATATGTGGGCCTTACATAGGCCCACATTTTACATTATTGGCCCAGTTACATTACCAGTAGTTAACACAAAACACACTAATAACATTCCACATTTCCTTCTGCTCTATACAAAGCAAACGACAACGAGATTACCGAACTGAACCAGAGGAGCTTCTTGCAAGACATTTCACATCGCACAACAGTTTCACCACATCTCTCATCGTAGGTCTCTTTGCCGGATCTTTCTCCGTACAAGTCAGTGCCAATTCCGTCACTTCAATCACCTGTTCCCTAAGATTCGAATCAAGAAGCTCGTCCACGAGAACCGGATCCACGATTGTTGTTACCATGTCCTCGACATTGTTGCTG
This sequence comes from Cardamine resedifolia, assembly GCA_014578085.1. Lineage (NCBI taxonomy): Eukaryota > Viridiplantae > Streptophyta > Magnoliopsida > Brassicales > Brassicaceae > Cardamine > Cardamine resedifolia. The sequence goes on along the minus strand of VBRH01000206.1, from coordinate 85,880 downwards.
CTGCTGCTGCTCAACACAGATCTCACCCAGCTTACTATATCTGTATTGTCCGGAAAGGATTTATCCACCGCTCTCTTCCTCGTTACCAGCTCGAGCAACACGACTCCATAACTGTAAACGTCTGATTCTCTTCCCCTCACGGTTTTGAAAGCGTTTTCTGTAAAGTTTCATGGTGAAATTAACTAATGATCCAGAGAAAGAAGAAACAGAGTATCTATTACTTTAACTGACACCTAACAGAATTTTAAACCGGTAACTAACTCGGTTATACGCTATAAACCAGACTATACCAAGTCTAAGTATGTATATTGAGAAGATACATTACCTGGTGCGATGTATCCTGTGGTTCCTGTAACAGTTGCAGTTGAAACTGTTGAGTCATCAAGAAGGCGAGCCAAACCGAAATCTCCAATGTGAGGCTCTAAATCCGAGTCCATGAGTATGTTCTCTGGTTTGATGTCACGGTGAACAATCGGGGGATGACAATCATAGTGTAGATAGGACAGTCCGTGAGCGACACCGAGCGCAATGTTGTACCGTGCAGACCAATCTAGCACATTTTCTTTTGAGCTAACACCATGGAGAACATCATATAGGCTTCCTTTAGGCATGTATCGATACAGCATTAAACCGTCTTCTTTCCTCAGCCAAAACCCTTCTAACTTAATCAGATTCCTATGCCTGACTTTCCCGATTGTTTCGATCTCTCTCAACATACTCTGATTCGCGCGGATGTGAGATGCGAAGACGAGTCTCTTCACAGCGTAGACCTTACCCGAGCCTAACGAAGCTCTGTACACAATTCCATGAGCTCCTCTTCCAATGATGTACTTTTCATTTAGATTGTCCGTTGCTGCAAGAACTTTGTTCAGCAACAAAGATGGACCTTCCTCGGTGAAGACATAAGTATCTTTCTCTGGTCTACCTTTACGCCGGCATAGGCAAATGAAAACAAGACCAAGAACCAAAACCAAGATGAATAGAGAGGATAAGACCACTATAAGGACGATTTTCCAAGTGCTGAGGCCACTTTTGCTGCTTTTAGATTGATCGTCGCAGTACTTTAACTCGCTGCGGCTATTGTTGCTAACAGAGAAGGAATGTGGAATGCAGAGGTTGGGATTTCCTGAAAACATCGACGGGTCAGAGATCAACTGATTCTCCAAGTTTTTCGGTATTGGACCGGTGAACTGATTGTTCGAGACATCAGCATGTAGCAATGAGGTCAGATCTTCAAGAACCGATAGAGAGCCTGTCAAGTTGTTGTTGGATATGTCGAGTCTTGTTAGTTTGTCAAGATCCCCCAACTTGACTGGAATCCCACCTGTTAATCCGTTTCCGCTGAGGTCCAAATCATAGATCAGATTCTGTAACGATCCAAGAGATGAAGGAATCTCACCACCAAAAGCATTTCGTGCAATCTGCAGATCTGAAAGCTTTACAAGCTCAGCCAAGAACCCCGGAATACCTCCTGAAAACCGGTTTTCACTTAGAACCAAAGTCGCCAAGCCTTTCCAGTTACTAAAGTTTGAAGGAATCGAACCGTTTAATGAGTTGAACCCAACATCAAACCGCTCTATACTCACACAGTTAGATAGCTGAGGTGGCAGAGAGCCTTCAAGAAGATTATGTGAAAGATTCAAGTAGCCAAGGTTTAGTAGATTGCCAAGTTGTGGAGGTATCTGTCCCGTGAGTTTGTTTCGAGACAGGTTGATACTCGAGAGATTCCTACAGCTACCGAGACTTCGTGGGATTGGTCCTTCGAAGTTGTTGCTATTGAAATCAAGAAATGAAAGGCTATGATCCTGAGAAAACTCAGGAAGAAGACCTGAAAGGTTATTTTCTCTAAGGATGAATCTTGTGATGCTCTTACAGTGACTAATAGAAGTTGGTATTGATCCTTGAAGCTGATTAGAACCCAAATTGAGCACACTCAACTTCCTCCCATGGCATAGATTCGGCGGTATCCCTCCGGTAAGTTTGTTACCAATAAAGTCAATCTCTTCTAAGCTACTGTTCACACCTAAACCCGGTGGTATCGCTCCATAAAAGCTGTTGTTGAACAGCGTAGCGATCTTTAGACGCTTCATCTCAGCCATTTCCACCGGTAGTTCTCCAGTGAGATTGTTTTGATAAACTAGCAACTGCGTAAGACTCTGACTCTTCCATATCTCAATAGGAATCTCACCCGAAAACCGGTTTTCGAAAAGTTCAAGACTTTCTAGCTTCTTCAGCTTACCCAATGTACTTGGTATCTCACCTCCAAGCTGGTTATTGTTCAGCTTCAACAAGTTCAAGCTACTACAGTTCCCGAGCTCCGCAGGGATACTACCAGAAAGACGATTCTCGGAAAGGTTTATAACCGTAAGCTTCTTCAACATACCCAATGAGGAAGGGATTGTCCCTGACAAGTTACCATTCACAATGACTAGAGCGTCAAGGTTACTGCAATTGCCTAATTCTGGAGGAACATCGCCTTCGAATTCATTGTAAGACAAATCTAAAGTCAACAAATTCTTGCAATTGGATGAACCAAGACGAACCGGCCCTCCTAAGCTGTTGTTAGCAACAAACAGATCAGTGAGATTCCCCAAAAGATTGAGACTTTCAGGCAACGAACCAACTAACTTGTTCTTGTGCAGATATAGCATCTTCAGGCTACTGCAGTTCCCAATCGACTCAGGGATGTTACCAGAAAACTGATTCTCAAACATACTAAGATCATAAATTTCCTTAGCTTCACCAACACTTTCAGGAATCGAACCAGTTAGATTGTTATACTCAAGATGTAAAATCTGCAACGTCGGAATTCGAAACAAGGATTTAGGTAGCTCACCAGTGAAGAAGTTTATGTAAAGATAAAGTTCCTCCAAGCTCTTCAAGTTACCGAGAGTATCTGGAATCTTACCAGAGAATCCATTTTCAGACAAATCTAGAGAAGTGAGTTTAGTACAGTTTCCTAAACTGGAAGGTATAGTCCCAGAGAAATTGTTAGTACTCAGATCCAGAACCTGTAAGCTTTTGAGCTCCCCAATTTCAGGACCCAATTGTCCTGAAATCCTAGAACTAGAGAATTTGAGAGACACAACATTCTTAGAACTGTCACAAGTGACACCAAACCATTTACATGGAGTGGCTTCAGATGCGTTTGTCTTCCATGTAGAAGTTACTTGTGGTGGTACTTTGTCTAAGTGCTTCAGAAGCGAGAGTAGAGTTGACCCATCTGAGTTTAGACAAGAAACAGAAACAAAGAGTGTCGAGAAAAAGAAACAGAAAAGAAGAAGAATTTTGAACAAGCCGAGATTCTTCATCTGAGATTAAGAATCAAGAAACATGCAGAATCTCAATCAAGATTGAAAATTTGAAAGCTCTCGCCTCCCAGCAGAAAAAGCTCGCATGAAAGAGAGAAAAAGGGGAAAAGGAGAAGACTTGATTGATGGGTAATAATAACTGATACTTGTTGATCTGATTGTTGCCGTTTTATATGACGAGATCTTTGGTCTGTATCAACTTGATTGTGAACCTAACCTTCAACGCGTATACTTTTTGCACGCCGTTTCTCATTCAGTCTTTCTTTTTTCCGTTTTCAGACACACGTGTTCTCAAGTCTTCCTTGTTTCCTTGATTCTCTTTTGTGGAACGTGAATCATTTGAATATCCTACAACGATGTCGTTTTACTTCCGTCTAGTTGTAGCTAAAGAAAGTAAGAAACCGTTAACTATAGAAAAACGAAACTAAAGAAAAAAAAACATTTCATTAATTAATTGAACTCTTTGGTTGGTGCATCGTCAATTAGTGGAGCTGGGCAGGTTTGGGTCCATTATTTATTTCATTAACAACGCAGTACCAAACATTAAATAATTGTTTGCAGACGTTATCACCGTGTCACTATCTAAATTTCAATATGATAAAATACGTGTATGATATTCTTTTTGTTGATTGATAAGAACAGTTAAACGTTAAATAGACCTGAACATATTGACTTTCAAATTATGACTAAGATAAGCTTCCGAGAAAAAAAAAAAAATAGGGAATGCAATGACATGATTAGGAAAAAATGTAACCGCACTGCTTAAAAAATGAATAATAATCTTTTAAAAAGAACAGGAAACGTTAATCAGAGCTAAACAAATTGACTTTCAAATTGTGACCAAGGTAAGCTTCCGAGATAAGAAAAAAAAGGAATGGAATGACATAATGATTAGGCAAAAATTGTAATCTAACTAATATAATTGCGTATAATTTTGCGGGATCAGTGCAGTGGCTTACAGATTTTGTAAAAAAAAAAAAAAATCAGATTTTGTAAAATTAAGATGTTGTAATCATGTCACTGGATAATGTTGCAATATACTTACATTATGCATTTTCGTTATATAGTAAACTATTATTGAAAACGTAAAGTTGCGATAAATGGTTGTTTTCTTTTTCTCTAAGAGCGGCGGTCCGGCGGAACGACACCTGAAAACCGGTTTCCACTGAGAACCAAAGTGGTCAACTCTTTCCAGTTACTAAACTTCGGAGGAACCGAACCGGTTAATAAGTTAAACCCAAGATTCAGGTGACTGAGGCTTTGTAGATTCCCAAGTTCTGTAGGAATAGTCCCCATGAGCTTGTTTCGAGATAGATTGATGGTCGTAAGTTTCCTACAGCTTCCAAGGCTACTAGAGATTGGTCCTTCGAAGCTGTTGCTATTGAGATCGAGAAACGAAAGATCTTGATTCTGAGAAAACTCAGGAAGAACACCTGAAAGTTTGTTTTCTCTGAGGATGAATCTGCTTAGAGTCTTACACTGACTAACAGATGTCGGTATTTTACCGTGAAGCCGATTAGATCCTAAGTTAAACACTGTCAACATCTTTTTGTGACAGAGATTTGGCGGTATCTCTCCTGTAAGATTGTTACCAATGAAATCGACAATCTCTAGCTTGCTGTTTAGACCAAAACCGGGTGGTATCACTCCATAAAAGCTGTTGTTGAAGAGTGTAACGATCTTGAGATTCTTGAGCTCAGTTATTTCCGTTGGTATTTTTCCTGTGAGATTGTATAGATAGACTAGCAACTGCGTAAGACTCTGAATCTTCCATACTTCAATAGGAATCTCACCCGAAAGCCGGTTTTCGAAAAGTTCAAGACTTTCTAGTTTCTTTAGCTTACCTAGTGCACTCGGTATAGTGCCTCCGAGCTGGTTATTGTTGAGCTTTAACGTGTTTAAGCTACTGCAGTCCCCGAGCTCCACAGGGATACTCCCAGAGAGACGATTCTCGGAAAGGTTAAGAATTGTGAGATTCTTTAACAGACCCAATGATGAAGGGATTTTACCTGAGAAATTGCTTTTTATAATGACTAAAGCGTCAAGGCTACTGCAATTTCCCAACTCAGAAGGGACACCACCTTCGAATTCATTGTATGACAAATCTAAAGTCACCAGATTCTGGCATTTGGTTGAACCAAACCGAACTGTTCCTCGTAGGCTGTTGTTTGCAACAAACAGGTCAGTGAGTTTCTCCAAAAGATTGAGACTTGCAGGCAATGAACCAACTAACTTGTTCTTGTGCAAATACAGTATTTCCAGTTTACTGCAGTTTCCAATTGACTCGGGGATTGTACCAGAAAACTGATTGTCAAACAGACGCAGATTGAGAAGCTCTTTAGCCTCACCAACATTTTGAGGGATAAAACCGGTTAGGTTGTTATGCTCCACATGCAGATAATTCAAAGCTGGAATTCGAAACAAGGATTTAGGCAACTCCCTGGTAAGGAAGTTGTTGTAAAGATATAGATCGGCCAAGCTCTTCAAGCTACCTAAGAGTATCTGGGATGCTACCCGAGAACCTATTTTCAGACAAATCAATATACACGAGTGAGCTACAGTTTCCTAAACTGGAAGGTATAGTCCCAGAGAAGTTGTTAGAACTCAAATCCAAAATCTCTAAGCTTTTAAGCTGCCCAATTTCAGAACCCAATTGGCCTGAAACACCTGAACCGGTGAAGTTTAGAGACGTAACTTTCTTAGAATCATCGCAAATGATACCAAACGAGTTACATGGAGTGGCTTCAGATGCGTTTGTCTTCCATGTCGAAGTTAATTCCAGTGGCACTTTTTTCAAATGTTTCAAAAGCGATAGTAGAGTTAACCCATCTGAGTTTAAACAAGAAACAGAAACTATGCGTGTCAAGACAACGAGACAGGAAGCAGAAGAATTTTGAACAATCCAAGATTCCTCATCTGAGCTTAAAGATCAATAAACATGCACAAATGGAGCTCGCATGAGAGATGAAAGCAAGAGGAGAGAGAAAAGACGGAAACAAAATAGAACTTGATTGAAGCCTTGAAGGGTATTGACAGATTTTGATCTATCTGATTGACGCCAGTATTAGAAAGAAACAAATAAACGTTAGATATGAGTTTTGAGAGCAATCTAGGAAATGTTAACAAGAGAAGTTGATAAGTTGGGAAAGAGATGACTGTTGTACAGCAAATTAAGGAGATCTTTAACGGATAAATATATATTCTAGCCTCAATTGTAAATATTCCTAAAATAGCTTCTTTGTGATCTCCTATGGCTATGATTGATTATTCACAGTGTACGATTGTGTAGAAGAAAGAATCAACACAAGTGGGTGGAGCAGACCCTATCATAATTGAACTGAATAATAAATAGAAATCTTTTCAAACTATCATTTATCATTCTCATCAACATCTCCCAAACTCTCTCTATCAACTTTGCACATATACAAGAGTAAGTATCTCAATCTTGAGATACTTAACAAACTTACCAAAAGTGTGAATCCATGACTTGGCCATTATTCAACTACGCCAATTAGATGATACCTCAAGCTCCACATCCTCTTCCCACCAAGTTGCCGACTGCAACACCATCAATTACGGACCAGTTTAAGATTCTATGTGCACATGCAAGAAACAGACAAACACAATTTAGGGTAAAGTGCTAAACCTTGTATCCCCTGCGCAGGAACTCGAGTGAGCTTCCTTTCTCTTCTTGTAGTCCCAGAACCTGCAACAGCTCTTCTTTCGTCTGTTTGCATCCACATCAATTAAAGCTTGTTACTGTTTCTTTCAGGGGTTGGGTAAAACCGACTATATACAAAAGGTTAAATGCTTTTAGCGGACATACTTCACCCAGCGTGAAACGAGTTGGGCTTTCTGCAACACACGCAAATGAACCATCAGTTTGCTTAAGCATCACTTGCCACGGCCCTGCATAAGTTTTTCTTTTCATATCAGATATGGATAGAAAAAACAATCGCTTAAAGTTCAGGCCACTGATATTTAGAATGGTTCTGCACATCTGATAGAGAAACTAGCATCACATCATGTTCAGTGAACAAGGAAGTCACAATACAGATAGGCACAGTTATGCTATATAGTTTTAGTTCCGGAAAGAATAGTTAAGCATTTACCCGGATATTGTCGAAAAAGTGCTCCGTTGTAGTTCAACACAAATGGTGCCACTGCCACTGTCTTAGCCAAGTAACACAAACAACTATTATGTTGCTTCATTTATGCAAGCAGCCAAGAAAGATCCGATGAAAAAGGTATCATCCTAACAGGCAAGTACCTTTGAATACTCTCTGGTTCGGATATAAAACACTGGAATAAATTGAGAAAGAAACCGGTAGTGCAGATCTTTAGGGGGAAAGCCAAGCAGCCCTAGGTCAGCACTGCACTAAAGTTCAGTTGTTACCAGAAGTGAGGAAACCAAGAGAGATTGAGTTACGCAAAAAATTGAGGTCTCAATAGAGGTAATACCGCAAGGTATCTAGCTCAAGATTAAACAGAAGCGCTGGGGTTGAAGTGGCAAAGGTTTCCTGCAAGTATAGGCCAACAACTTACAGAAGGCACGAAAAATTTCGAAAATGACTATAGCCAGTGAACGTATTTAAACCAAGTTCCATGTTAAGATAAAAAGGATTCAAATACCACAAACTTCTCTATAACAGAGAGTTCCCGAGTGCTGCAATTTATAAACATGTAAAGGGTCGGTGGCTCCTTGGGTTCCCAAGTACCTGTAGGAACACATAATCTTCATGACTAAATGCAATAATCCATCTGTTAACATAAGCAAAAATCCATGGGAAAAAGGAAAATTATAGATGAAAGAATTGTAGTTTTAGCTATACCTTCGTCTTCATCTTCGAAATCAAAGTCCAGGGTACTCCTTATAGACCTGAAGAAATTGGAGACAGCAGTACCAGGTATATCATCTAGAGAACCAATACTTATGCCATCAACCTGATAAGAAACACACACAAAAAATATCAATCCGTTGTTAAGCTTCAAATGTTCAATATCTCAGAAGGTTAATCCTAACAAATGCAAAATGAAAGTTCCATCTCTACCGAATCGAATGCCGCTTTGAAGCGTTGCGCAGCTCTACGCTTCTCAGGCTTGTCAGGAAAAACCTGAAGCATGATTCACATTCATAGGTCAGAAGAACCAAATAAGAAGGATGAGTAATAAATAGAGTAATTAAGGAGATAGATTTACAATGCAAGCTCTGGTCTCTATTTTCTCCTGAAGTTTGCGAATAACAGTCACGGCTAGCTGTATGTTAGCATCGATAAAGTCGTCTGAAGAACCCTATACAACGATTACAAATCCAACACAATTAACAACATTTCGCTAAAAAAAACTAATTTCACAATGGTAACAAGATAATAATACCTTGTAAGATGAAACGCTACTGGGCAAAGGTCTACACATTGTACAAAAGAACAAAAGGCGCCATTATAATTACGAACCCAGCACACAAAATTCGAACAATTGAGATAGAGTTAGAGGAGAAGGATTACGGAAAATCAATCTCCAAACGAGATTTCGATTCCTGGAGAGCGAAAGCAAGAGAATTGGCGGCGTCAGTGGCTAGAACCTCGTATGACTTGGGTTTATAAACGGAGACACCTCTCCTAGGGTCGGAGTCAGGAGAAGCAGATGAGACTGCGCCGCCGCTGCTTGAGGTGGCTCCGCATTTGACTCTGCTGGTTCTAATCGAGGGAGAAGAGAAGAGCACCGGTAACATCGTCATCGCCATCTTTGCTCTCTCTCTCTCTTTCTCTGCGTTTAGACGGTTAAAGATGTCAGTGATAACAGTAGCTAGCTACACTCTAATCCGCACAACTTCATGACACGCGGCTAAATCCGTTTATCTTATCTTAACCGGATTGGACCGGAATTTGATTGGCAGTCATCGAACCGGCGCACGTTATCACACCAACGCAACGACGTTTAAGCGTCCAGAGACTGTTGCTAACGGCCGTGAAATATATGGGAAGCTTATTATCCACTGCGGCTAGGCTCAAACTTACTTCTCTTAACAACCGTCGATCGCATCTTGGCTTAGTTGTCATCGACGGCTATAAGTACTTTTATAGCGGAGGTTGAATCAAACACTATAACAGAATTTAAGCGCCATTCGAGTCTTCTCTTTCTAACTTCTTCCACTCTGTTTCTCCTCTAACTGATAAATTTCTCTCTTTCCCGAGAAAGTTTAATTTTCTTTCTGCTCTGAGAAAATCTTGGTCTAAGAGCGAAAATGAGGAAACGGATTGATTCATCTCCTCTGTACGCGGCGTTCGTTGTGCTTCTTCTTCTCGGAGTAATTTCTCGGTCTAATGCAAGGTCACGCGCTAATCGACGTAAGTATCCCAAGAAATTCCAGTTGAATCTCGAGTTATTGTTGAAACATTGTAATCTTTTAGCTTTAGTGATGAAGTTTTCGTTGATTCCATAGAAAATTCATGCGATTAGACGCCGGAAACGAACAGAAAATTTCGACTCTTCTCTGATTTGCTTCAGGGGAAGTGCAAGAAAACGCATTGAAAGTTAGAAATTAGAGAGATAATCTGTATTTTCCCTGATTCGCTTACTGTTGAAATCTTCGTTTCAGCTCCCAGTTTCATGCGATTCATTACGAACGCAACTGATTTTGCGTCGGAGGATTACTACGACTACATAATCGTCGGTGGAGGAACGGCGGGATGTCCACTGGCTGCCACACTTTCACAATCTTTCCGTGTTCTTCTTCTCGAACGTGGTGGCGTTCCGTACAACAGACCTAACCTGATGTCACACGACGGTTTCTTGACCACTCTCACAGAGGTCAACAACTTCGACTCGCCGGCTCAGTCCTTCGTCTCTGAGGAAGGTGTCCCTAACGCCAGAGGTCGTGTTCTTGGAGGAAGTAGCGCAATCAATGCTGGGTTCTATAGCCGAGCTGATAAACCGTTCTTTGACAATTCAGGTCTTAATTGGGATTTGACAAGTGTGAATCAGTCTTATGAGTGGGTGGAGAGAGCTATTGTGTTTAGACCTCAGCTCAGGACTTGGCAGTCTGCGATTAGGGATGCGTTGATTGAAGTTGGTGTCCATCCGTTTAATGGCTTCACCTTGGAGCATAAAGTGGGGACTAAGATCGGAGGGTCCACGTTCGATCGTGCTGGGAGGAGACACAGCTCTGCAGATCTTCTCAGATATGCAAGAAGTTCCAACATTAGAGTTGCAGTTTACGCAACTGTGGAGAGAGTATTGCTAGCTTCATCTCCAAGTGACTCGGGTTCCAATGTCTCTGCGATTGGAGTTGTTTACCGTGATCAGCTGGGACGTTACCATCACGCGATGATACGGGACAGAGGAGAGGTGATATTGTCAGCTGGTGCTCTCGGTAGCCCACAGTTGCTTTTTCTTAGTGGGATTGGTCCAAGGAGTTATCTTTCGACTTGGGGTATCCCAGTGGCTCTTGACCAGCCTCATGTGGGAGATTTTGTGTATGATAACCCGAGGAATGGTATCTCCATTGTTCCTCCGGTTCCAATGGAGAACTCACTGATACAAGTTGTAGGTATTACTGAGGATGGGGCTTTTCTGGAAGCTGCTTCCAATGTGATTCCCTTTGCGTCGCCTTTACATTCTGTTTTCATCAGAGCGCCAGCTTCTCCTTTGTACGTCCCTGTGACAACTATAATGGAAAAGATCTTAGGTCCAGTATCTATTGGTTTACTAAGGTTAGCGTCAACGGATGTGAGGATAAACCCAGTTGTTAGGTTCAACTACTTCAGTGATCCACAGGATCTAGAGAGATGTGTCAATGGGACTAGGAAGATTGGAGAAATACTCAGGAGCCGAGCAATGCAAGACTTCATGATCAGGGAATGGTTTGGGAGTCGTAGGTTCAGGTTTGTTGGAGCTCCATTGCCTGTGGACCAATCAAATGATCTTGTGATGGCAGATTTCTGCAGACGAACTGTGAGCACAATCTGGCACTACCATGGAGGCGCTGTTGTCGGGAAAGTAGTGGACTCTGATCTCAAAGTCATTGGTGTTAACTCTCTTAGACTTGTGGATGGATCAACCTTCAATATCTCTCCAGGGACTAATCCTCAGGCTACCTTGATGATGCTTGGAAGGTAAGAAACTATCAAACTGTATATATACTCTTTGAAACTGTATCAGTGCTTCTTGGTCAGCTTGAGAAACAATTTCCATATGACCAAAATTGCAGGTACATGGGGCTGAAGATGCTGAGAGAGAGAATGAGACAGAGATGATTCCCCAAATTGGTTCTTTGGCATTTTCTGGATTAGTTTGCAGCTTCTTTTGCTGTTATGTTCACCTGTAGCTCTCTCTATCAGGGGCTTCTACAGTTCGTTTGTTCATTTGTTCATTTTTTCATTGGGCTCCTCGGTTAATTCATGTAATAGTAGAGTATAAGAGTTCGTCTATAGTTCATGTAAACAGCAGGATTGAGATGTAATAATAAATGGCTAGCTTGATCTTAATCAGAGTATCCATTATTGTAAAATTTCAAGCCTTCCAATGTCAGAAAGCGAAGGACATGTTCACATTGCATAAATACAACACTAGATCAAGTATAAATCTTAGTAATGTGATAACAAGAAGCAATATTCTTTTTTATCTTCTTTTTGGCGCTATGATAAACACTTTTGGAATTTGTTCCATATAAATGTTTCTTCCTGAAGTTTTCTGGAATCTCCTGGTTCTTTATGTAAAGGAAGATAAGACAATCAAACGCATACCTATCGTCCTCATAAATTGCTGTCCTGGAATCCAATACCTTCCCATGAAGCTTGGACGTCTTTTTATATGCCTAATGCATTGTTGCAAAAGCTAAACAATTCTAATCCTGTATCAATCTGCAACCTGTTTCAATTCCAAAAAGCTTCTACTGCAGCAACGAACGACTTTGGTTTCTTTACATCGTGTTTACAAAGTAAGCGGTCAATTAAAAAGCAGGACGGGCACATGGATCAGCAACAAAAAGGTGATAAGAATCTGACTGTGTTCGTAGGACCATGGGGAGGAAATGGAGGAACCGCTTGGGATGACGGGATCTATCATGGTGTCCATGAGATCAAACTTGTATATGATCATTGCATTGACTCCATCTCTGTGGTCTACGATAAGAATGGTAAACCTGCAACATCAGAGAAGCATGGAGGTGTGGAAGGCAACAAAATATCAGAGGTATGTTCCTTCTCTCACTCTTAGTTCTGTCTCTCCCAGATTATGGTTTCTTTTAACATGAACTGAGCTTCAGCAGATAAAGCTGCAATACCCAGATGAGTATCTGACTCGCGTGAGTGGCTACTACTGTCCGGTTGTTCACGGTGGGACTCCTGTGATCAGATCAATGACCTTCAAGAGCAATAAACAAGTGTATGGACCTTATGGAGTTGAACAAGGAACACCCTTCACTTTCTCAGTCAATGGAGGACGCATTGTTGGCATGAATGGTAGGAGCGGCTGGTACCTTGACTCCATAGGCTTCCATCTATCTCGCCCCAAATCAACAAAGATCATCAACAAGATTCGAAAGAAGATTAACTGGCTCACAAAGATAGTAGTATGATAAAGTCTTTGCATAGAATGTCATATTAGACTCTTCGAATAAGGATGTTAGATGTATCCTAGTCAATAAGACCAAAAGCGAGTGAGAAATACTCTTTTTAATGCACAACTCAAAAGGGAAGCATATCATTGAAATGGTAAGAACTAAAAAACACACGAAGGTTTTTTATATAAAAAGTTATAAACAAAGCAATATACACAAATACGCCCGTGTTTGCGGATAATAGAAGCAACATTTCAATAAGGATCGCGTGCAAAGTGTGACAGATAGTCCAAGCACGGTTGTTGGCTAGCTCATTTAACCTCTGGCTTTAAGCTCAGCAAGCCTCCTGGACAAATCGTCCTCATCAACTTTCTCCTCTGTCTTAGTAGGGATGGCATGACCAGCAGGCTGAGGTAATCCCACAGAGACCTCCAGACCATAGTCATCTGCTACTTGCTGCATTAGGCTGTTGACTTCACCTTCTGGAGTGGACAATGAAGTTGAACCAGCCATAGCGTTCTCCATGAACTCAGCTTGGACCTCCATGTTCACAAACTGCTTCTCGAATGAATCCATTGTCTCTGACATCTTCTGTAGATTGCCTGTTCAAATACAAGCAATGAAGCTACTTAGACTTGTCTACTCGTGCTATACATACCCGAACTAAAGGATTTTTGAATCACAGAACAAAAAGATCAACCCTTTATGCGTTTCCATAAGACCAAAATCTTCATGTCTATTCAGAAGCATCCTTCAAGTTTACATTACCTTAAACGTATTCTAAATTTAACAAATACGGCATTAACCATGGTGATCATGCATATTCAACCTCAATTTCACAAAATTAAACCTAATGATCAGTAACACAGCCACCGACAGAAACGATTCTAAAGCTCAGCTTTTTTCAACCAGCATGATCAAAAAGACGTCTTGCGTATACAAATATAGCAAAAGATGATGATGATGATGATGATATATACCTGTGGCAAGCGAAGACTCGAGGGATTTAACGATATTGGTCATGGATTTGGTAATAGTGGTCATCTTAGCCTGAGTGTCGAGGCGAGCAACAACAGCGTCGAGGCGAGAAGCGAGACGGAGATAGTTCATCTGCTCGCTACGCTTACGAATGGCGTTCTCGGCGTAGATCCGAGCACCATCCATGTTCCCCTTCTCAATCGCCTTCTTTACCTTGAGTTTCTCTGCCTTCTCCTCCTTCTCACACTTCCTTGACTGCCTTTGCAGAGACTTCGACGTGAATTTCAAATCGAATATCTGATTCATCAGCTTATCTGTGTTACCCATGTTGAATCGATTCCTCTAGACCTGATTGGATCGATCGATAGAAATTCGCAAACAAAAAAAACCAGAGAATTTAGGGTCTTCTCTGTATTTGGGAAAAAGATCTCGACGCGTTGATTGCAGATGAAGGAAGGAGGAAGAAATCTAATAAAGTAAAGATAAAGTTTGGTTTTCCTAATTCAGATTGGACTTGACCGGTTCAATCTGAAATCGCGGTTACTTTGTCGGTCATACCCGGTTTACGTTTTATCCATTATTCTTTCTGGTGATAAAAGGACAGAAGCACACGTGTCAATAGTGACTCAGCACTGTCCGATGTGTCACTCTTTCCACGATGGATCACTCATCGTCTGCGTGCCAACTCATAACGAGCTTCTTTTGGAAATTTGCATGTTACATTCATTTCAATTTCAAAATTCAAACCAAAACTTGTCTCTTCCTTTTTCCAGAAACGTTATCAAATTGGCGTAAGATTCAAGAACCCAAGCCAAACCCCAACGAGATTCGCAAGAGATAACGAGAGGATTAAAATAAATTCGATCCTTTTTTCGGTGGAATTTTGGAATTGTATACTCGAATTTTGCAGTGTTCCGACTTAAACCCTGATCCCCTTTTATGGCCCAGAAACCGGAAAATTAGATTTATTACAGGGAGAAAAAAAGTGAAAAAAAGGTAGGACCTTTGGTGAATACAGAATACCCATTTTGTGCATTTAAGTCAGATCTTGAAAAAAAAAAAGAGGGGAAAGGTAGAAGCTTCAGCTACTGAGAGCTCGTAGCAATTACAAGAAATCTCAAATTATTCTTCATCTTTCTTTCTGTGATTTGTTTTTTTGGAAATGAATGGGAGTAATGAGGAGGAGCGAGTTATTCACGAGCTTGCAATGGTGGTTCCTAAGAGGATTCGGGGAGAAGAGGGGAACTGTGTTGAGGTTTTGGTCACTGAACTGAAGAAGAGAGGAATGGTTGTTGATAGAGTCGTCGGTCTCGCAGATGAGTTTCTAAAGGTCGGTCTTTTTTTCCTTTTTTTTTTTGCCTAATTGACTGGTAATTTTGTGATCACAGAGATTTTTTTTTTCAAGTGTGCTACTGGTTCGTCATAGGTCTTTTCCCAATTTTTTAGCCCTGAAAGTCGAAATTCTTGCATTTATCATACAAGATTACTGATCTGAAAGTCGAGTAGTGTCCCTGGAAGAGTGAATTTTTAGAGAAGAAAGTTTTGTTTGATTAAACTTACTAAATTAGTGTCTATGATTCAACAGATTGGTGACTTATTAGCTCTAATTCTGTATAATACTGTGTCTATGATTCAACTTTGAAAACTGTGTTTGCTACTGTGAGAGTATTGTTTGAGATAACTGGAATTCAAGTATTTCTTCAGGTAGCAGCTCCTTTGGAGACCTTGGGAAATGCAGCAGCAGAGCTTCATATACGTAAACCTACTCGTCTTGGTAAATATTGGTTCCTTGTATTACTAGCTTAAGTTGATAAATGAACATCTGGTAAGCAGCATCGTAGATCTTTTCTCATTTTGTGTTCCCTCACAAGTTTAATGGTTTTCTCTCATTTCAGGAATTGATCTGCCCTTTGAGATGCAAGGCTCTGAGGCTTTCATTCGCCAACCTGATGGGTTACTGTTCAGCTGGTTTGAACGTTTTCGGTGCTATCAATATCTTGTTTATGGAATTGTAATTTCCGTCTCTCTAACTCATCCTTATGGTTATTAATAATCGCCGATTTAACTGTTAGCATGTCTTTGATTACTTTAGTGTGTCAGTTTACAGTTGTCTTGATTCATGACACAGCATATGAACTCTTGAGTTACAGGTAAACTGTAGTGGGTACGACGTCATACTGAAACTTGACGGCAGAGAGTTTTGTTGGGCACCAGGGGAGTCATTAGTTAGAAGGTTGGAATCTGAGGGCGCCATTAAACAAATGTTTCCTCTTCATGGTAAGCTAATCTGTTATATCTGTTGAGTTACAAGCAGTCTAGACTCTAGCATGGTTTTAAATTCACACTCAGAAACATTTGCTTGTAGATGAATTCAAGAGGAAAGAACTTCTCCAAAATTGGGCATTAAATTGGTGGAACTTCACAAACCAACCAATTGATCAGATCTACTCTTACTTCGGCGCAAAGGTAGACAAATAGATCAATCTAAACTTGCTATACATGTTGTAACAGAATGCTTTTGGTATGAAACTCATAATATAGATAAATTACAGATTGGAGTCTACTTTTCGTTCTTGGGAATGTATACGCAATGGTTAATATTTCCAGCCTTACTTGGGTTTATAGTACAGATGGTTGATTTCGGGTAAGTTCTTAATTTTGTTACAAATTTTTAAGTAAATGCTAATAGACATGCCGGCACATCCATCATGCCTTGTTTGCGGTCTTTCTTTTGTCAGATCCTTGCAGTTTCTTGTTCTCCCAAGTTTCTTTGTGAGCACCATACTCTGGGCTGCTTTGTTTCTTCAGTTCTGGAAACGTAAAAATGCGGCCTTATTAGCTAGGTAGGATTCCCCTACATTGATGAATATTTATGCAACAATTTAGACTTGTTTTCCGTTTATTGATTTCAGTTTTTGTGTCTATTCTCTACCAAATGAATCTGTTTCCTTAGATGGCAGATAAATTGTTTAGTTGGCCCAAGTCAAGGGTACAGATTTCTCGGAATGGAATGGAGTTCTCTTCCGTTTCCGAAGGAGCTTATAAAGAATCTCGGAAATGAGAAATCCAGAGACAAAAAAGCATATCAAAGATATGAATGGTTTGCTTATCGCAAGAGGTTTAGGAATGATGTTCTTATTATCCTGAGCATAATCTGCCTCCAACTTCCATTTGAGCTGGCGTATGCTCATATTTACGAGATTATCACATCTGATATAATCAAGTGAGAGCTCACTCATTTTTTCTTTACAAGCTTTACCAGTCCCATGTGTTAGCAACTTTGTTAGAACCATGACAGTTTTTCTATGATGGTTTCAGGTATGCATTGACAGCTATCTACGTTCTAATCATTCAATACCTCACTCGGTTGGGAGGCAAAATATCTGTCAAGCTGATAAATCGAGAAATCAACGAGAGTGTGGAATATCGAGCTAACAGCTTGATATACAAAGTAAGGACGGCATTGTTTTACAGAATCATTGTTCCTCTTTTCTATTCATCGCTATAGAAAACTTTGGCGTTGCAGGTGTTTGGGCTCTATTTTATGCAGACATACATCGGGATATTCTACCACGTTCTTTTACATCGAAACTTCATGACACTTCGACAAGTATTGATCCAACGGTTAATTATCTCACAGGTAACAAGAAAGATGCTACTTTGATTAGATACTCTCCTTTGAAGATGTTGGTAGCAACATACGTTTGAAACTCAAATTTCTGCAGGTTTTCTGGACTTTGATGGATGGTTCTTTGCCTTATCTTAAGTACAGCTACAGAAAATATAAAGCTAGGTACACTCTTTGTTTCACCTAAGCAGCATAAAGTGTAAGCTTGGTATCAGAACTTATAAGCAATATCATAACTGTTTTCTTTTTCCAGGACGAAGAAGAAAAAAGAAGGTGGATCATCACCAGGAAAGTTTCAAATAGCGACAAGAGTGGAGAAGGAATATTTCAAGCCTACATATTCAGCAAGCATTGGTGTAGAACTTGAAGACGGACTTTTTGATGGTTATAAACTTATGAATTCAATGATTTTGTGTGATTTATGTTTCGATGTAGCTTGCAAATGTCTCAGCTATAAAAATTGAAATGTGAAACTTTGCATTTTGCATTGCAGATTCGCTTGAGCTAGTGTTGCAGTTTGGAATGATCATGATGTTTGCTTGTGCCTTCCCTCTTGCTTTTGCCCTTGCTGCAGTGGTAACATTTACATTTTTGAATACTTTTTTCTCAGTTTCAGCTTTAGCTTTTGTTTTTTTCTTAAAATCATGAATATATGTCGTACACAGAGCAATGTAATGGAAATAAGAACAAATGCTTTAAAGCTATTGGTGACACTGCGAAGACCTCTTCCTCGTGCTGCTGCAACAATTGGAGCTTGGTTAAACATATGGCAGGTAAGTTTGATAGCAGAAAAAAAGGATTTATATATTTTGATTTTCTTATCCTATACCGATGTTTTGATCTCACGGCATTAAGCAATTTCTTTCATCTGTGTTTCAGTTTCTAGTAGTAACGTCCATATGCACAAACTCGGCACTCTTGGTATGCTTATATGATCAAGAAGGGAAATGGAAGATAGAACCAGGGCTCGCTGCAATTCTGATCATGGAACATGTACTCTTGCTTCTGAAATTCGGTCTTTCTCGTCTTGTCCCTGAAGAGCCTGCTTGGGTTAGAGCCAATCGTGTGAAGAATGTGACACAAGCACAAGACATGTACTGTAAACAGCTCTTGAGAAGCATTTCTGGTGAATTTGCCTCCATGACAAAACCTGAACAAGAACAAGACTCGGAGCAATTTTGACCTGAAAAATTAGAATCAAAGACAACTAGCTAGAGGCCTTTTTATTTTTATTTTTGTGTGTGTGACAGTTTGATCTTTCGTTGCGTCCTTTTTGTGTATAAAAAATGTGTGATATCTTTAAAACTTGTATAGACATATTTATCTTTGGTTGTCTGTATTGTTTAACTAAGAAGAAATCATTTTAATATATATGTTTTATATAATCATTGGTCAAAAGCTATAGAGAAGAACAGCCCTAATATGTTCGATGTTTGTGTTTCACGTCACTAACAACAAATGTTGTCTTGTTATTTCTATTACTTTTAACATCTCTTATGTAGCACAGTATTTATTAACATTTCTGTTCTCCATGGATGGTTGCAGACTTGTAGTATAGGAAACTTTCTCATTTATGATTTTTTTTTCTGCTCAAGCTCAGCATCAACCACTTTCTCATTTATGAGTATGTCCTTGTAAAGTTCAAATTATTAGCACAGTAATTTTCTCTTTTTGGGTCAAAGATATCAGATTTTCTTTTCATTTAAAGATGATTTTTTTTGTCAATTTCTCTTTTTTAAATTAGTGGGAATTTCTTTTTTTTTAGTGGTAAGGTATTCTTTCACCTAATCAAATTATCAAACGTTTTTAGCCTTGATTGCCGTTTCCACTCACTTTTATTTATGACGCTACAAATTCTATAGTTTCCTTTTCATATATTAAAAATATATATATAATACATCACATATATATAGACCAATTCTCAGAGATGTCATACTGTGTTTTTTTTTTCATAACTATCACCATACTCCAAAAATACTATAAACTTAGGAAAAATAACCTATTAGTATATTTTTAGTAATCCTTTATAAACCTAAAGTTTGTGATATTAGGAAGAACAAAAAAAAGATGTGGTATCTTATAATTAAAAAATTTAAACTTGTTTTTACAATATTTGTTAGTTAGGATACATAGGTGTTTTTGTCAGTCAATATTTGCTAGCTCGTTCTAAACTTGAACGTATGATAACATGTTATAAGAGCCAATATATCATGAAGGAATGGATACAAGATTATTTAGAATTTTTGAAACCTCACCAATTAATGATTTTTCTTTCACAGTTTTTGGAGTAAAGCTAATGATTTTTTCTTAAATCAACTTTGTGGAGATAGTAAGCAACAGGAAACAGATAGAAAAGAGAGATAATTTACTAAAAAGTAAAAACAAAAAGGTTAAAAAATAAAATAAAGAAAGGTAAAGCGGAAAAAAAGGTGTGCAAATTATGGCAGATTGGTTGATATTTCGTCGCGTTGTTATGCATTTAGAGACACAGTGTCATGGCCTATGCATGCGGTCAATTTCTCAAATCTGTATACTAGCATGACCGTGCGATTAATATCAGAAATATATGGTTTATTTTTACTATCATTTGTTGCAACGTTATTTATAATAGAATGAATTTGGAATTTAGTGATTTGTATTGATATATATATATATATAATATGTTACATTCCCTTATTAGAATATCGGTATGTAAAATATCGACTAATACAAATGTAGGTATCTATTTTGTCGCGTGGCACACTTATTTGATAGACATTTGCGTGATACTCGATTTGATAGACGGTCTACACAGCACACACCTCATTAATTATATAACGATTAAGATTTTCGTTATAATGCTACACACACTTACAACCCAGTACCCATTTCAATATTAGCATATGCTCATGTAAATTAGCGACTACTATCACACTTTAATCTCTATCCATCACAGAAACAACCAAAAATATGCTCTTTAACAGAAAAAAAGGTATGAATCTTCTCGCGTGACATACTCATTTGATAGACAGACATTCGCGTGATACTGGTTCTACACAGAACACACCTCAAATGTCGTGTACGCAAAATGTTAACTATTATTTTAATTATTATTAAAGACCTGGATTATTGGACTGCACGATTCTTGGGAACTTGGCAGCTTTAGTAAGTGGGATTATTTAGGTTTTAATGGGACACCCGTGTCCCGTGACATGTCACAAACAGAAAAGGACGAATCTACTTCTTTTTTTAATTTTTTTTTAACAACAAAATAATTGATTTTTTTTATTTTTTTATATAAGCTCAATACTCCGAATTTTTAATACCTAATTAATTTTTTAGGATGGATGTCACCCTCCAATCACCAAAATTCAAGTGGATCTAAAGTATGATATTGTTTAGACTGACCAAATATAAATAATTTAGATAATCTCGTACTTGTATTGATTTTTTGCATAAACTAACAAGACGATTTATTTTCAAGTAAAACCAATAAACCACCATCATTTGGTTAAATAACTGATTATTTCTCTTATAGTTCTCTCATAATTTTTTTCATAAAAGATTTAGCTGAATTTGTTTTTTTCCACAAAACATACCAAGTACGAACCGCATATAATAATCGCAATAAAATGAGAATATCTATTAAACTTGCATGTATTTTTCATTTTTATAAAAGTTCTCAAGGGGCACAAGGAATTTCACGAGCTTATATATTGATACCGATTCTCGAATAACGTCAGTATTGTTTGGTTATCGAATAAGTGTATGCATGTGTCAAATTACAACTTGTAAACATGTACGTAGCGTTCGGGAGTAAAATTTTAATTTGCAGAAATCGTGGCTATAAACATGAGAGTTTTCCATAAAACATACTATCAATTTATGTTCCTATCAAATAAGCAAAAAAAAAAAGGTTCCTATCAAATTTATGAAAATAGAGTGGTTGTAATTAATTTGATCGGATCGTAGTCTCACCACATTATTTAATAATGAAAATATGCGAAATACAACGGATTGTTTGGTCAAAACGTGAAATCGTGTCATCTACACTCTTTAGTTTCGGGTTTACTACTGGATTGTTAATTTATATTAAAAAATAATGGTTGCTGCGAATGTCACGTTTGCTAAGTTCCATATGCCGACGCGTCATGTAAATCACAAATTTACAAGGCAACGTGTTTCTAAAAGAGATCTTATTTGGTGGCAGCTTACGGGTTTGCCATTGATGTAGTAGTGTCACGGATCCAACTTTATTTATTATTGATAATTGTTTTTTTTTAAATAAATATTTATTGATTATTGTTCTTTCTACAACATTCGTTGATTTCGACATCCAGCGATTGTTTCAAATGCTTTATTAATATTCTTAATCAAATTTTGTGTATATGAGATGAGTCAAATTTTGGGTCCTAAATCGTGGACGTATGTAGTATACAAAAAATAGAAAAAATGATTGTTGATAATGAAGAAATCAAATAGGTGAATACAATGAAAGCTGTAGCCACCGAAAAAGGCTGATACTTAATTAGGATATTCTTTTTTGGTTAATCTTTGTCCCTCACGATTCCTTTTCTCTTTCTTGATTTCTTTCCAAGTATCTTCCTATCCTATGCGGTTCCAATTTATTTTTGCAATTATATCACAATGAAAATCTCAAAATACCATTAATTTCAGAGTTATTCTTTTTTAATGAATTATGATTTAAATGTTTAGATATTAAAATAATATCAACAATAACTAAATCCAATAACAATTTTTTAAAATTATTAATTAGCTAGATAAGAATAATTAAATTAGAAGTGAATTATTTCAAAGTCCATTAGAATCTTGTTTATGAATAATGTACATTACTAGAATGTCATATGATACGTCAATATAACTCATCACCTCTTAAAATATTATCTTTATAAAATCATAGATACAAATTTATCTTGTATGTACATTGTTATTGGTAATTATTTTCCTTAATATTTAGGATTTATTTGAAGTTGAAGGATATATTTGATTTTCCGAATATTCTTCTCTTATTCCCGCGGTACCTCCTCATCTTTATTAAAACCCGCCCGGAAACTTCTAAAAAGGCAAAAAATCACCAAATCACTCTCACAGCCGTTGGATCTCCTTACAAGACACATGTTTGACCCGTACACATCATCAAATCCAACGGTTCACAGACGAAATAGAAACGATTCTAATTTCTTCTTCTTCGTTTTGTGTTACCTTGTGGGTAATATTCCATTGGCATCTTCAAGAAAA